>MU795004.1:0-93935 GCA_027886305.1 Lentinula aff. lateritia | reverse complement strand
AGTCTTACTCAAGTACTATAGGTTATCACTCAACAGGTATATAGATATAATATTACAGTTGTTTCTCTTATCAACTGAGGTTATCACTCAACAGACTAGGGCAAAATAAAAAAAATATATACCTACCACCCGATCAACAGATACCCAGACTTTATTGTATTCGCAAGCTGCCCTCAGTTCTTCCAGGGTTACAATATTCGAGATGTGATCTGGCATAGTGAGATTGATGTGCGAATAGTGAACATGCATGCTGCAAATTGAAGTCATTAGCGTTGCCGAAGAAAGGCGGTATACAAAGAAGAGTAGAGACCCAAAGAACAGAACTAGTCTTCAGAAGACAACAGAGGCCCAAGAAGATAAAATCCCTGGTCTGCTTATGCAACGAGAATATAAAGTGGCGATTCAAACGAAGGTCTCTTGCTTTTTATACGTAGGAGGGCTGGATGTCCAGGTCATGCTAGGATGCTGTCATTAATGCTTGTTGGGCGCATGCCAAAGTGTACGGTTTGAACGGGTCGGAACTAGAATCAAGAAGTTAGAACCGTGCTAGCTACGTGAAGATTAGACACCTCGGGATTCCAACCAGTGCTCCTGTACAGCACCCCTGTTTTCAGCAGGGAAGGTTGGTTCCCGCATCGGTTCAAAATTCACCCTGATTTGCATGTTTTTCGGTCAAGATGGGGATCCGGGCCAGTACAAAATGGGGAGCCTATGTACTCCGGTATATAGATTCAGAGTTTCTATGTTTCTGGCTCAAAATTCAAAACCAAATTAAGTGTAAGCTCGAGAAACCTGCATTTCGTGAATTCGGAGACAATTGGAGGCTCCCATCAAGAAAATATCGATCAAAATCAAGCCCAATTGGAAGACCTTGGCAAGTTTGAGGAACCATCTGTAGTGGCAACGACATTCCATTAAAAACTTGACTTGACTCGACTTGGACAGACACACTAACACTACTTACTAAAACCGTTCGACTACAAAGCACGTAGTAGTGAAACGCAATGGGTCACTCTTCATTTAAAATTACCCATCCAGTGACAATTCAAGCCTTCATTCCACCACTAACACCGACTGCGGACACATTGCTGGTGGGAACGCGACCACCAGGTCTCCTTCCGGGACCTGATTCACTCAGGCCTCCGCGTCCACCTCGGAACCCCCTTCCGCCTCTTCCACCTCTCATATTCGGATGTCCACCGCCCATTCCGACACCGAAGCCTCCGGGACGCATGCCTCCATGACCAACGCGGCCAGGTTCTCCAAACGTCGCTACATTCTTCACTCGTTCCTCTTCGCGCCTTGCCCTAGCAACCTGAGCCCCGTTCATTCCAGCAGCACTACCACGAGGGCCCGCACTACCACCTCCGCCTTGCCCAGGAGTAAGTGAATCAAAGAAGGATTTGGACGGGTTATATGCTTGTGATGTTTTTGATGTTCCGGCAGAGCTCGATTTCTTCCTGCTCCCGTCGTCGTCTTCCTCTCCAGAAGAAGTTTGATCAGAGTCGTCGCTATTATGCGCCTTGACAAACCGCCGGTTGGAGCTCTCGAAGTCAAAATCCGTCGTTGGCACTTTGAGCGTTGCACTGCCAGGTGCACCTCCTCGACGCCTGGTGCCATTGCTGTGGCCGTTCGCTGGTTGCTGCTGGGATACTCGGAGGTCACCCAAGGCGCGCTCGACAGTCTCAAGCGAAGCTGTCGCTGTGTGCAATCGTTGAGCTCTTGCACGTGCAACAGCAGCAGCGGAAGTGGATCCTCCTCCTCCTCCTGCGGCTCCGGGCGCTGGAGTTTCCTGGGTGTATTGGGATGGCGCTGGTTGTTGCTGTTGGAGGGGTACTGGCTGTTGGACCGAGGGTGGAATCTGAGGAGGAAGTTGCGAAGAAGCGCCTAGCACAGCTGGATCGTCGTGCACGCTTCTTCCTCTTGGAGGTTCTACTGACTGATCGACAGCGAGGTCCTTGACCTCTGAAGCGCGAAAGATAATGTATTCGTAAGGGTCTGGGACAGGGGGAATAAAATCTTGGGGTGGACGACGATTTTCTGTACCCATAGAGTACACTGGAAGCAAAAATGAACGTTAGGATAGGGAGAATAAAGCAATAAGATATGGAACAAACCTTTGGATAGTTGGATAGTGCTCGCTGCCGGGTCAATCCCTGCCAGAATACCCCGATATCGCACATCTGAGTGCGAAATGAGCGAAATAGGTTTCCTACAATGTCAGATATTAGCGAAAATTCCACCTTCGCTTTCGCGACAAAAAAGACTTAGGGAAGAGAACCACGTACCCAATAAAACTCGTCGCCATCTTCAAAATTAATCGTTCGCCTTCTTTTTAAGGGGTTTTCTTTCAATGGATATCCTTCCTCCACGGTTCTCGATGGAATTAGCTGAAGAAAACAAGGAATTCGCAGTTTGCAGTATATGAACAAGACAAAGAAGGTAACAGCGGACACGCGGCTCAACAGATCGTGGGAAGCACTTGGTGAAGCGCGGAGAAGCGCGGAGAAAATTTCTCTTGGTTTTTCTACGTAATCGAGCTGTTACATTTAGTACATAATCTAATATTTCCCCATTTTGGTGGAAGTGAATCCGCAGAGATACGATTACGGGACTTTGATAGGTTCAATACTCCAAAAGCTCTCCGCGTATTCAAGAATTGCCCTGTCCGAACTAAACTTGCCCATCTAAACGAATAACGAACCAAATGAGTCGTAAATCTAAATCGCAGTCAAAATCTTTCTTGGACAATATAAACTTACATTGGCAGTTGTCCTAATTGATTTCTTGATCCACTCTTCTTTGTCGAGGTACGCTTTGTCGACCATGTCCAAAGCACCGATGTCTGATGATTGTGTACAATTCAGAATCGCTTTACGGTCAATCAAGGTGAGACGTACAGGAGTCAAAGTCGTCTGTGAGGAGATAAAAGTCGCCTTGGCGGATCGTGTTGAGTAGACTAAAGAGTAAAATGAGATGAGAACGAGTAGGGAAGATCGACGATAAGTGTCTACTCACGGTTCATACACCTCACGATCTCCAAACATTCCACCAGATATCTTGTCCAAGACGTTTGCCAAAGCGGGGCATTTCTCTTCAACAGGAACGGGGCGATACATATGTTGATATCGGAGGTCCTCGACAGCACTAATCATAAAATAGATTCAATGAAAAGAATTTGGACACAAGTGGGAAAACTCACGGAGTCAAATGTCCAAAGAAGACTAATCGTTATGCTCTTTGCTCAATATTGCAAGACAGATCAAGCAAGTCAAGTTACGCACAGACGTTGTTCTCTCCGACAGCCTCCGCAATCTCAATGTTGGCACCATCTAACAGAGGAGTAAGCACTGCTACGGAGGTCGATGTGTGAAAACTTTTGACTCACCAACAGTCCCCACCAACAGCCCTCCATTCAAACAGAATTTCATGTTAGACGTACCTATTCGCAAACAGTAAATATACACAGTTGCAGGTACAAAGCCAAGACAAGATAGAAAACACACCCGATGCTTCAGTTCCTGCAGTACTAATATGTTGTGAGATGTCCGAAGAGGGAATGAGAACCTCCGCTAGAGAAACAGAGTAATCCGGAAGGAAATAAACGGTGAGTAGATCGCGCGTGTCAGGATCAGCGTTGATAATCCTAGCAGCATTGACGATAAGGCGGATCGTCTATTCGTAGGAATCTTGTAAGCTCTCCAAAAATACAGGGCCTGCAAAAAGGAAGCGCACCAATTTCGCAATGTAGTCTAATAAAGGAGTTCAGATGTTGAATGTAGCGAAAAAGATGGAATGGCATACATCCAGGTGCAGCTTTGCCCGCAAAGAAGACAACTCGAGGATTGACCTTTTTGCGCTCTGCAGCCGACATTTGCTTTAGCTTCAAGTACCTCTAATGATGTACAGGCATAATTTCAGTAATATTGTTCGATCAAGATGTGTTGTGCGAATGACGTACATGAATAACACCAAGGATGTTCAAAGTTTGTCTCTGGAGAAGACAGTCATTCGATAACACTTCAGCAAATGAATTGATCTTCTACGCATACCTTGTACTCGTGAAGACGCTGTTATAATCATAATCGAGGGTCAGCACATCAATACCCAACGTACCTGGGAAAATAATTTACCTTGATCTGGACATCAAACATCGCGTTCGTGTTCACCGTCAAACCCAAAGTGGTTTCGACGTGGTGCGCCAACCTCTCCTTGTTGCGCTGCTTGATTGCTGCCCATTCTTTTCTGAAAGCTGCATCTTCGGCGTACGGCAACAGTTCCTTCAGCCTCTCGAGATCTTTAAGCCACACGCTTTTATCGACCTTCAGAGTTTTGGTAATAAGTGCACTGAGCTCGGGGTTGCACTGCGACGATACAATGTTAATAAATGGACCGTGTTCGCTGTATACTATAACGGTACGTGCGCACCTGGTCCAACCAACGACGGGGAGTGACTGACAGCGCGTGTTAAGCCAATACGATACTGATGAATATTAATGAAAAAGCACTCACTTCCATTGGTAACGTTGCTAAACCTTGAGCGAACGTTAGCAAGATCCACTTTGACATCGATAAATAATGCTTACTTGCTGAGGCCTTCAAACTCCACGAAATCCTTCAAAATGGTCGTCCTCACGAGTTCACTGTGCAGCTACCATTGCAAAGACAGTTGAGCAAGCCCAGCGAATGTAACGAGATCTGTGATGCGTACCTCCGCTACACCGTTTACTTTACGGCTTCCTGTATTGTCATAGATGAGAATCGTTGGATATGCTCTCTATATGAACAAGTATCCTGGTACTTACCAATGCAAGCAAGATGTGCCATTCGGACCTGTTTGGGGAAGCCCTCTAAACATAACGTTTGAGATTCTGGTTTCGTGCAGAGGTTTCATGTCAGACCTTCGATCAGGGACATCCTCGCCAATCTATCTCTGTCTCCTGGAAACTTCTTTTCGACGGCTTAGAAAGAACTTGTCAATAGCGCCCCCAAGAGGAGGCTCGTTGATTTACCTTGCAAGAACGACCTTCATTGTATATAGCTGCGATTAGCTTCCGTGAAATATACCTACAGAATCACATACAAGTTCTATTAACACAAGATGTTGTTAGTGTTTCTTCAGAATGCCCGACGTAAAGATACTCACGATATCGTAGATGATTTGCATGTGTCTGAACAGAGTGAATATCAACGGCCTTCCACACAGGATAGACACAGGGGAACAAACCTCGGCAAGAGGTGCTCCATCAAAGGAACTGGCCATTTCTCCAAAGCTTCCTACAGACAATTGATAACTCAACGAATACACTGTGAAACCAATGGGTGCCTACAGGAAGGACTGTGTGGTTGGTATAAAACACAGTGTTAGTAACAATGTCCCAAGCTTTGCCCCAAGGAATCTCTTCCTCGTCAACGAGGATACGCATGAGTTCTGGAATGGCTAGAGTCGGGTGAGTCTACGAATATCATTGAGTTTTTGCTGGTGAATGTTTTGCGGTGTCAGAAACACACATCATTCAGTTGGATAGCAACATCTGCGATACAAGACTTTAGTAAAAAGTAGGTTCAGTGGATAGTATATCCTTACAATCGGGAAACTCGGAGAACGGCTTTGCGATGTTTTTGAACCTTCTAACGATATCCGCAAGGCTTGCAGCGGTCCAGAAGCTGGTGAATGTTCTTGAATGGCATCAGCCGTCACAAAACACAGTACATACTATTGTTGCTTCAGACGAAGCTCTTTTCCGACTAGGCAATGGCAGGGCATTTGAGAGTGATCATGGCTTTCCAGTGAAGAAGCGACTCACATGTCCTACATGCAGACGTATATTCAACGAAGGTACGCGTGGATAAGAAGAATCAAACGTACGTGTGATCGTTGGGATACAACACAGAGGTTATCGCTGCTGCACTGTTGGACGATTCAACAGCGTGCTCGTAGTCACCAGCTTTGATTCGCGAAGTATGAGTGAACCGTGATTGAAGTAATGTGGTACACACACCATTGAAAGAATTCAAGTCAAAGCCTCTTTTCGGTTTACTTTCCCAAAGCCTCAAATTGTTGGTGTTTTTGGTGTAGCAACCGGGTACCATCACGTCATAAGCAACGGCAAGAACCTCTTGCCCTCCTTGCCAAAGAGCACGCCCTCCTGGCAAACGATCTGCAGTACCGTAGAAGCGCACCTCATAGGTAACGTCGAGGCGGGGAAGCTGTGTTGGGATTGGAACATATTCAGCCCGAAGACGCAAAAAAGTGATATCAAGCTATAGATAGCTTACCTCCCAGGGATTTTCGCCTCCGGCCAACCACGGATCGGGTTGCTTTGATATTAATAGTGAGGCAAATCGACTCGACTGCTAAGCGATGAAGTTATACCTCTAGTTGTTGACCTTCCGGGGAAATTAGCTAAGAAAATGTGTCAAATATCGACGCAAATGTGATAAGGCTTGTAATGTATACCTGCTGGAATATTCCATACTGGTATCTCAGCCCATATCCCCATACGGGCAACTCCTGGACTTATCTTTGAGGAACTGATCAAGTGCGAAATGTTCAAGGCTTACTTGAGAAGCTGAAGAATCAAGGTAACAGGCAGCAAGGCGTCCGAGGCCACCATTCCCGAGCGCGGCATCTCGTTCCTGCTCCAACAAATCCTCCATATTAAACCCGAGTTTTGTGATGCCTTCGCGGTACTGATCCTTGAGACCGAGGTTCAGGAGCTATACGATGACATGAGCACACTATCAATGTGAAAAGTTCTGATGAATACGCACGGCATTATCGAAAGTTCGACCCATTAAGAACTCAAGAGACAGGTAATATGCCCTCTTGGGTGTCTTTTGCGTATAGTGGATTTGCGTGTCATTCCAGTTGAGCTATGAGGGTGGAGCGCTAGACGTTCCAAGGCGTGTTCGAGGAAATAAATGATAACGCACGATAAGATCATCTCGCACGGAAAGTGCAGCCGCTTGGTAGGCACCAAGATCATCTGAGCGGAACCTCGTTAGATTATGTATTCAAGAATGGGAAACATACCCCACCTAAGTTGTAAGCTTGACGCGCCAGAGAAGTCTGAACATGATTGACGATGGACTTGGTGATAGAGGGAACATCTATGTACACAACGTTTGACTCTTGCAATTGATCCATTAGATCAATTCACTCACCAGTGTTAACAGATCTCAAGCCCTCTTTCCAGACGCTTTCGTCACCTCTTGGCCATTTCTCTTTGCCTGAATCATCTGTTTCCGGGGTGTATCCTTGGAAGAAGATTCAAAAAAGCAGTTAAGAGCCAGACAAGTAGCTCTTCACGATGACAAGAGCAATCACCTGTCAGAGTCCGTATATGCCTCCTGGGCCTTGCGGGCTTTCCGATAGTCTTTGGATCAATAACAGAGGTCATGGTAGGAGTGGACAAGATGAAGAGCTCGAGGTTCTCTGCAATCCTTCTTTATGAACAGTTCTCGGTCACGTCATGGGTAGATTGGCCAGGTACATCAAATTCAAAATAAATCTTTCGGGCCAGAAGAAACTAGAACATCGAACGCTCCACAAATCAGAAACTTTTCTGCTGACCGTACTGAAATCCTCGAAGCAGAGAAGCCTTAATTATAGAGTCTTATCGTTTACTACTACGGAATCAGTACCGGGCATTTCTATGCCGTCTTAGCAAAGTTCAAACAAATCTTCGAACACCTCGACAATCGTTCTTTATAGCTCGGAAGAGTGTTTTAACAGTGCTCATCGTAGTTACTCAAAGCTACTCTTGAACCATTGGGGCATCACATTATACATAAGATCTTGAACCCTTCTTGACCCCCCAGATTTTCCCGCTCGCCAGTCGGGGTGAGCATATATAAGTAGATAATAGCCACCTTCCAAGTAAGATTTCACCAACGCTGTCCAGAGCAAATATTTTCTTTACTTAGAAAGATAACATGCAATTGCAGGCCACTGCACCACCGTGCATGGCAAAAACTCGGCTCCTTTCAGGCTCCGACATTGAATTTTTTTGAGAAGGGTAAGATAAAAGCAAATTTACATGAACTATCTATGGAGTAACACTGACAGGGAGTAACTGACACACGAGGAGGAGAAAAAATTCTGCTCGACGGAATTACTAAAATTCAGTGCAACTGATATATCATGTGACCGGCGATATGCCTGATATAGCTTATCCGCGGTCACATGATCTATCAGTTACGCTGAATTGTTACAATTCCGTCGAGCGGAATTTTTTCTCTTTCCAGTGTGTGAGTGAGACGAGAAAAAATAATTATGACAGAGAGTCACAGCAGTCCCATGACATCCCGTGCCAGTCACAAGAAAATCAATACAATTCAACTCAGCCAAATAAGGAGAAATTCCCACCATAAAAGGAAATTGATTTGCATGGAGTGCCATATATAAAGACGATACTACCATAAACCCCAGCCTCATAACATTGACCTTATAAGTGTTAAGTACCAAGTACCCTATCCGTGACATATACATGTAGCAGATGCCTGGTTGAACAATAGCAAGAGGTAGGTCATACTTTTGGGAAGGGAAAGCAGGATACGGTAAGCCACTTTAATACGGAGACCAGAGCCAGATGGGTAGTGACACCTTGACCTGATTCCCTGCTTCAACCCAAAGTACTTTTTCTCCGTCATGTGCCTCCAGATATCCAACAATCGTGTTCTCCTGTAGAACCCATTTGCCATTCTGCTTTGAGAACTCAGCCTTCACATGTCCGATGAACGGACCATTCCTATGTGGTAAGTGTTCTGCTTCAACACTGAAGGAAATCCCTTTCGTTATGACAACGTCCATGCTGTCTGTGAATTTATTGTTGGCGTGTGCTGCGAGAGGGTGACGATATAAATCATAGGTAGCGCCAGTTCTGAATAAACCTGCAACGAGGTGTTTGGCTGCCTCATCTACTTCAGGTTCTACAGGGTCTTTGCGGTCCATATTTGTGAAGGTGAAGGGTACCCAAACGCACAAAGCCTGGTCTCCATGGCCATTGCCATCGCAGGTACCTGGAGTACTGTGGGTGACCTAAGGCTGACCAGTCAGTCAAAGAAATTCACAAGCATTATAGAACATCATTAAAATGAAAGAATTTAGATGGATATCTTGTCTTGAAAGTCTTGTATGTAACAAAATCCGGACCACAATGTACTTACAGAGATTTCAACAGGTTGACCTAATACTGGAGCGGCATACACGATAGAAGCGAGTCCAAATGCAAGATAAACAATATTGAAATGCATGTTGGGGATTAGAGAGCACACAGAATTGAGTCGGCAAACAGCAGCAAGATCAGTGGTTGATATTGTTCTTCAAGTCAAAGTCGAGACTTGGATAGACAGAACGGCAATGAGAGGGTCTATCAAGGGCCTAGCAGTGAAAAGGTGAGTGGTGCCAGGCAAGTTCAAGGGGAGATATGGACTAACTGATCGGAATGGCACGTTGACGTCAACAAATCAAAAGCAACTGGGATTCCTTGACCAGCAGGGAATTTTCAATCGAGAGCTGGGATAAGTCTTACGAATGCGCTCAGTATTTATGAGTACATTGTAAGCACTCAACTTGCTCACTTGTTGCCAATTCTGAATTGATGATAGATCGATCACACTGTACAGTACAGCCTAGTACAGCCCTTTTGCATATTTCAGATTTTTTTTTCCGCTCATAAGATAACAAGCGAGGTCGTTTCATTGAGGGTTGATGCGATAATATTGCCATCTTACGCACAGTCGCACAGCGAGAGGTACTAGTGTACCCCTGCGGGAACCTATACCTTGCTTGGTCACATTTTCCGAGACTTATTTTCACGATACAACCTAGCCTGCCATTAGGTGTATTGGGAGATGGAGGACGGAAGAAGGAGATAAGTACCGAATGCAAAGGAGTCAAACCAGTTGTACCAATGGCGACGGGAAGGCATCGGTTTTTGGAAGAAATACCGTATCCGAAGGAGCCGAAGGAGGGCGAACAACTGCCCTACATACAAAACCGAGGGACGACGGCGGCAGGAAAGTGCAGGGAGTATCGTGTGTGATTGTTGAAGTAACGAATAAGGGAGAGGATCTTAGAAAGTGTGGTGAAATCTTCACGCGCGCTGAACGAACTGACATGGAAAAGGACCTATGCAAGCAAGGTAATATCTTCCTTTCCTTTCAAGCGCAGATATTGATGGGTAAGTATGCTGGAAAAAACTGTTTGGTTTCCGATTCTACAAGTCAATAAAGACAAGGACAAAATTTCAGCTCGATTCGGAATCTCTCATCTTTTCCTTTATATCTGTGATACCATTACTGTCGTGTTGGATCTCATCTGAACCCTGGTGTACGTGCCCATTCCCGTTTGACATGGTAGACTGTTGATTGTCCGGTCGACCATGTCGATCTCCAGCAGCAACTGGATGCTCTGACAAACTATCGCTGTTCATGAACAACCCGTCCGTGACGTCCCGTCGGATTTCAATGTAGTCGGTGGCAAATTCACCAATCTAATCGATTTTTTTTGTGAGCGAATATATTACTCAGAGAACTCAAAAAAGATCTTACCTCAACTTCGTCCATTCCAAGGCACTCATCCTCGGGAGTACTTCGAAGCTTCAAACCAGGTATCATATCAATGATTTTTGCCAGTGCGGCGGTGACGAAAAAACTATACGAGCACGTAGCACAGATGTACGCAAACTGGATGTAAAGTTGTTTCCAATTGTGATCCATAAAGCCACCAGGAATAGACGTGTTGACACCATCAAGCCGGATGACTTCGTTCGTCCCAAAGAATCCATTTAAAAAGAGACCGACGATGCCACCAACAGCGTGTTCTGCGAACAGATCCAAAGCATCATCGATTTGGAAATGAAATTTTACTGAAAAGCAATGAGCAATATACTCTTTGCGAACTTTGGGGAACATTACATTTGGTCGCCAGATTGCACGAAGCACCCGAAACAATCCCTATGATTACTGAAGCCCAGGGGTGCACGAATCCCGACGACGGTGTAGCTGCAACAAGACCAGCGATAGTTCCGGAACAGAACCCGACCATACTCCAATGTTTCTCGTATCGAAAATCCATTATACACCAAATCATGCCACCAAACGCAGCCGCGAGCATGGAATTCCATATAGCCACGATTGCTCGAAGGTTTGCGCCACTGAGAAATAGTCCTTGTGAATAAATGCGAGATGTCCAGCAAAGATTGATTTGCTACATACAAGGCGGAACCACCATTGAAGCCTAACCAGCCAAACCAGAGCAGAAATGTCCCCAGACAAACGAGTGAGACGTTATGGGGGCGAAAGTTGAGCAGTTCCTTCTCCTGTCTGCGGCCTATTACCCAAGCTAACGCCAAGCCACTGACGCCGCTACCTATTTCGACGGGACCCCCACCTAAATAGACGAAAGTGTCAAATGACCATCGCACGGGGTTGCAATTGTGGAGTTTGTAGCTCGCCTGCGAAATCAAGTACTCCCCACGAAAACGCCCAACCGTTCACCCCCCATACCCAGCAAGCCAGAGGACAATATACCAAAGTCATCCATGTAAATGTAAGGACCATTGCGGGCAGAACCCGGCCACGTTCTAGATTCTCTTTCTGTCAGAATGGAATAATCATTCATTCGGAGCAAGGATCTACCAGCGATGCCGCCCATCAGGATACCAATAGTCACGCATGCAAATTCCATCTGAAAGAAGCTGTATAGAATTTCTGGAATGAGAGGTGATCCGGGGGAAGGGTCTCCAAGCACTTTCATGAGCCCAAAGTTGCGAAGATTGCCGATGTAGCCATTCGTAGCGGAGGACGAAAAGGCCAAAGAGTAGCCCCAAAACCACCACTGGAAGATGCCAACAGCGTTACTCGCTAGGAAGGTTTAGAAACTACGGAAAGAGTGAATTGACAAAGGTATGTACCTGCGACGGCCCATATCAGCGATACTGTCAGGGAGATGTTAGAATGCGTCGCATGGCATATAGAGAGATGAAATTAATGCACAAGCGCTTTTTCGACGAGCGAGGCCGGAGTAGAGAAATGCTGAATATTATAAATACACTATTCAGGATCAGGGAATTCGATGCGTACCTAGACCGGGGACCATGAGCAACACCATTGCGCCGGCCACGATAATGAACGATACATCGCCGCCATTGAAACTAGATGTAGTTTGGATGAGCAAAGATAGGTTATTCCACTCTGTAAGTAGGACGCACGAAGTGGAGTCGGCACCTAATAAGAAAGTGGAGTAGTAAACTCGTTAAATTTTGTATCTGATATCGCATTACTTGAAGCACGTACGAAGCGACAACGACCTATAGTTCTCAGCGACGGCGCGCTCAACGAGTTCCATAATGGCTGTTCGTGAAAGTCGTGTGATGAAAAGTCGCGGTTTAACTCTTGAATTTGGGGAATCAATTGGTGGAATTGGTGCGGCAGAAGCTGCATCTAGTCAATGACCTGAAATCTAAGCCAGCAGAAAGTCAGGCGTACCACATGTTTCCGAACTAAGAAATATAGTCCCCTATGACAAAGTAGATGTCCGTAGACGATCAGGATTCAGGAGATGTCATAATAGGCGCTCATTATTTATCGCCGTCCAACGTTTTGAGGTTTGAACATCGAAAAATGAGGTGAAACAGAAAAAAGCCTGAGCTCGTAGTACATG
This sequence comes from Lentinula aff. lateritia, assembly GCA_027886305.1. NCBI lineage: Eukaryota > Fungi > Basidiomycota > Agaricomycetes > Agaricales > Omphalotaceae > Lentinula > Lentinula aff. lateritia. Next base: position 81,265 of record MU795004.1, on the reverse strand, counting down.
CAGTAGAGCAGCGCAAAGCAGCAAAGCAGGAAAAGCATGTACATATTTAATTGCTACATTATAGACATTATAAATACCGTGATTGTCATGCGTACGTATAATCCACATCGACAAACGGTAGCGGTGAGCCCGAGGTACCTGCCATATAATCAAAAGGTAGTATTGAACAATTTCATGAGAACCAATGAAAGATAGACACGGCAATGGAAAAGCTCACCAGCGTGATGTATCATCTTATGATCCCTATTCTCTTCACTCTCGACGCTCTCGTCATAAATCCCCTCGCCCTCCTTATGACCCCACCACATCGTCATATCAGGTGCCCAGTCATCGATGAGATTAGCCAAGGTCTGGATATGACCGTACGCAGCCGGTTGAGACCCTCGAGGGCTGTGTAGAGCCATGACCGTGACAAAGGCACAGAATAATGCTAGGAAGAGCATGAGGTACCATGTCTGAAAAGACGTTGCTTATTTGGAATGTAAGCAAGACCATTTGAAAGCGTACCTGGACTGAGCGCATAATGACCTGTAATGAGGATTGCGTGTCGGATCCATCATCTTGAGGATGGTCAGGATCGCCAAAGTAAGCAATGGTACCTTGAAGAGTCAAGCAAAATCCAAAGGCCCAGTCTACCAGAATGTATAGGCGTCTCAAAGTCAACAGTATGAGAAGTACTCACGAAGGAAAAATTTAGCAATCCGCAAGACATCACAGGGCCAAAAATTGACAAGAGCAAGGATAGGATTCGCCGGCTTGGTCCCTTTCCTATGAACAGCTTGCCTCCAGATATGCTCGTCGCGTAACACATCCATGATCATCTCGGAGCAATGCAATGCAAGAGCAAGCGCTCCTTGAGCTACAACCAACGCAATATAGCAAATGATCCACGAGGAAGGCGAAAGTGGCGATCCAGTAAAGCTTGGGCCGAACACAAACGCGTTCGAGTTGTTTGTAGGTATGAAGGCCCAAGATTCGAGACCAGGAGTGTCAAAGTTGGATACGGATTGGGTATCGCCATGCCACGCCGCGACGATGACACCTCCCCATACTCCGCAGACCATGACAGAGAGCCATAGCGCCCTAATCACACGTCTAATCCCCCGATGCGCTTTCCATGCGGATGGTTGAATGAGCGAAGGTTTCTTCGGATATGGTTCCGCCGTAGAGCCTTTGATCTCCAAAACACTACACATACATCGACCTGGAACCCGGGTGACCTGTCCCTCACGGAGAATCGCAGCCAATAAGACAAGGGGCGACGAACTCCAGGTAATTATACGAGTATAACGTATTCCCGCAAGAGCGATGGATGCTTGAAGCACAATAGAAATGCCCAGTACAAGAATCGGAACCGCAGAGACACAGAAGCTTTCCCAACCCTCATTCGAACATCGGTTCGGCCCAAAATTCTCGGAACAAATTTTCGCAGTGAATGTCAGCTTGGATAGCGATAGCGAAGAATATGCGAGGATGTGGAGCAGTGCCATCACGGCGTTACATAGTGTTCCGTTCGGGTGAAAGGTACCTATATCCTCATGTGATGGGGCAGTGAAAAACCTGAGATTGGTGTTAAATTGGAGAGCGCGTCTTCGACCTACAGCAAATCCTCGTGATGATTGAGTAGAGTGCGTTGCCAGCGTCGACCTTTGGGTGACACCATGTACGAGCCCTATGGATTCGTCGCAGAAAGTGTACACAATAGTGAAGGCAAGACGCAATAGTTCAGGAAGAACAAGCTGATGGGACGCGTCAGGGAAGAGCGCGACCATTCCTGGCATGACATTGTAAGTCGGAGGCCCACCCGGCCATGTTGGAGGTAGTACAACATTGTATATGTCCCGCTTGGCTGCAGCGATGTAGATACCACTTGCGACACAAGCTAGCCCAATGATTGTAGAAATGGCCAAGCATGTAAGGCTGATGGTACGTGTAGTCTCACTAGAATCGGCTGGCGGGTCTCTTGGACCGCGTGGTGAGATTAAAGAACGGCGAGAGGGCAATCGATGAAGCCTTATTGACTTGGTTGGATGGGGAATTTGCTTCCATAGCTTACTGTTTGATTCCATGTTGCTGGCATCGGTGGTGAATGATAGTCATAAAGTATTATCAACGCCAGCCTACTCACCTATTTCAATCCTCTAACTCCAAGTTCTCTTCCAAAAGGGTGTCAAGTATTGACTGATGTCGAGGATCATGAGCTACCTCAGTATAAGGTCTCCGAATCGAGTACAGCATGAGTGGCGTTGCTTGACAATCGAGTACAGCATGAGTGGCGTTGCTTGACAATCGAGTACTCCAGCTGGCATTCCTATATGAAGACAATTTCATGCTGATCCTTCCCCTGTAGAGCACAGTTGTCTCCCTTTGAATGTACATTTTGGAGTGTCCTGGCTGGCCTTTCCTGGCCTTCCTCGGTGGCATATAACGAGAATTTGGCAAGAGTCACGTTTTCGAACCGTTCTATAACCTCGACTCAAAGTGACAAGTGATTTTAGCTTTGGAAGACTACATAGAACCGCTCAGAAAATAGTATTATCGAGGGTCGACCCTTACGCTTTACAAGGTCTTACACTGTACACTGGTGAGACTAAATTCTAGCCTTCATCTTCTCTAGCGTAGCCGCCAGTTCCTCCTTCTCAGCCTTCCTCTGCGGCCAACTAACATCAACATTCAAGATCAGACCATCCTTCTCACTTGTCTTCGGAATAACATGGTAATGTACGTGATCAACGTGCTTTTGTATAGTTAGAAGAGAGGACTTGGTTTGGCATAAACTCTAAAGCTACTCGCACCTGGAATGCTATTTTCCCGTTATTCTGATCACTGGACAATCAATTCCAGGCACTGAAGGCTCCATCGATAGCACCGGAACTTACCTGAAGAACATTGTAAGCTGAAGCTCCAGTAGCCAAAGCGACCTTCTTGACCACTGGCCCGATATCTGCCAGGTATTCATCGGGGAGGTCTGCAATAGTCACAGCATGATCTGTTGTGGATGATGAGAATGAGCTCAGAACGACTGTCGTCACGGTAACCAGTTCTTTACATTTTGGTATCACTTGCGTATGGCCTTCAGATACTGGACTGATATCCAAGAACGCTAGACTAGCGAATCGATCATCGATAATCATTAATCATTCGTCATCGCGCGGAATCTGCAGCAAGTACTCTCTTGCCTGTGTTCTGTTTCATAGACTTTGAAGCAGGGTATCGTTCCTGAGAATCCGATGAAGATCCACTGAGATCATGCCACAAGGGGGAAGAGAAGCAGATCAATGAACCTTTCACTATCATGCAGAAGAGACATCTACGAAACGAGATGGAAGGCGAGGGGTCAGAATGGTAAATAATGTCAAGGGTAATTCCAAGGGGCGTACTTGTCGTCTGAGTGTGACATCGAAGGCGTAGCTGTGTTCAGCTGTATCGAGGTTCAATTTAGGAATTGCAACTTCAAATCAACCCCGGTCCTAGTAAGCTAGCCAATTGCCAGTGGAGATTCTGGTCACGTTATGGTCTTTGAATCTGCTTCTAGTTGATTCGAGTTTCTGGGTGTATTATGTTCCCTATGACATGATTTTGAACATTTATTAATCCAAGAAAGCACCTCTTCGAAGTTCCTAGAGTACCGACGCCCCTCGCCAAGCAGTCCTGGCAGATGTGAACTTAGTAACATATAGTATTCAGATGATAGGAGTTATATGTACGTATCTACTCATATAGTATATTTTTTGCGGACGATCATAGATATTTCCTAAATCTCACCGATTCAAAACCGTTGTAACTGTATACATAGCAAAAAGCATTATCCAAGAAGTTTTTCACTCAACAATCCCATCCGAACACAAAATCACTATCCGGCGCGGCAGCATCTTTAGTAGATGCAGAGATCCGTGGTCCACAGATACTCGAACTGAATTCTTCATTGAGCAGTAGATCCACGACGTTGCGAGATGCTAGTGTTTCAGTTTCCATAGTGGATATAAATCTAAACGAGGGTTGGACATGAGCATCGCTGAATTATTCGGTTGATGCAACTCACGGCTCGAAAGCGTTAACATAGAACAGTCCATGATCCAATTTGACGGGAGGGAAACTCGAGGTAGGTGGTAGCTTGGGATACGCGTCAAATTCTGCTCTATGGACCCAGCCAACTTGATCGTTGAATAAGGATTGCAACCATTTATCTTCCACAGGTGCTTCGCTGAAGATCTTGACGACCCACTCGTCCTCACTGATTTTTCCATGATATGAAATCGAGTTGAATTCGGGAGCCTTGCGCCCTTGACGGACGCCGTCGTACGTGGTCAATAGCATACTGGGAACCTTTTCACTGGGAGACAAGGCTAGATATTCGCGGTCGATGTTTGGGGACGTGGTGGTGAGAAGCGTAACATGGAGATGGACGTAGGGTTGTTCGGGGATCTGAGATGCAAGTGCGGACGGCAACTCAATGTCAGTTTGGTGGAAAGGTGCTGCAAGAATGACAGCTTTGTAACCGGTAGGGCCTTTGTCGCTGTGGACGACCCATGGTCGGGACTTGGATTCCTTCTGAGTGATGCGGGTGACCTGAAGGTAGATTAGAAACACGAGGATTAGAAACACGAATTCACGGCGGCTACGAAACGAGCATGCCTTGGTGTCTGTGAAAACATTGGCGCCAGAATGGTTCAAAAAGCGCTCAAAAATCTGCCAGTTGCCACCCTCAATTTGGGAGGCACCGTTGGCCGCAATACTGCAAGCAGCCTCAAGAGCATGGATGGAATCAATGTTCTACGCATCTCAATGAATGACAGATAAATCACGACGAAGAGGAAACATACCTGGCCATAATTAACGCGACTAGCAGCCTCGATTAGTTCAAATACATATTGTTTGGAGACACCGTTGGATGTGAAAAAATCTGCGCCAGAACTCTCTATCAGATTCATCCAACCGAACAAATGCGCAAGATCCGTAATGTTGTCCCATTTTGGTGAATCAGCTGTGTAGAGTGTAGAATATTGCTTGAGCATGTCAGCGACACTGAGGTGAAGGCGTGAGTGTTGTATAATTGGAAATTCAATGTAACTTGCAGTTTATCTGCACGCCTAGGAGGCATAACTCCATATCTCCAAAAGACTTTCAGCATGTCCCACCAGCGATTCCCTAGCTGAGATGATCTTCATGAAAGATACCATTTCGAAAGGAACAAGACACACATTGAGTAGAAGTTGCTCTCCATCCCATATACCCAAATCATTGTCTTCTTTGCTTAGGTCTCGCAATGTTAAGTTGAATTCCTGAGCAGCTCTCCACAAGTTTCTGTTGGCCTTGACGAAGATGGAGGCACCCAGTTCGACAGGTTCAAATGTATCGTTGCCATGAGGATATATTGTAAGACTTCCTATGGAAGTGGGGTCACAAACAGCAGGAATGAATATGATCAATAAAAGCCACTCACTTCCACCGATACGAGATGTCTTCTCATACACGTCTACCTCGACGTCAACGCCAAAACGTTCTTGTGCTTTAGATATCCAAAATGCAGCAGAACTTCCTGCGGCGCCTGCTCCAATGATTGCAATCTTGGGTGTCCCACGGACAGGTTCGTCATCTTCTGGAGGAACGGTGCTTTGAAAGAACGGAACTTTGAATGGAAGTTGAAGCGCGAAGCTGGCCGAAACTAAAGACAGGAATAATAAAGACCGCATCGTTCACGACTGAGGCGAAGACTTGCGAAAGTTCCTCCGTTGCAGCGGCGGGCCGGGGTGTGGGAACTGCATTAGACGCCCAGTGATCGGGAACCGGATGCAGCGAAATGCGCCTCATGTATACAGCTTCGCATTCAGCTCTTCCGTACAATGACCACCGCTTCTGTACCTGTGGCTCATATTCTTTCTGTCCCACCAGAAATCATACATCACATCCTCGTCTTCTGTCAACCTACGGACGTTGCGACCTTTGCTAAAGTCTGTCGTATCAGCTTTGATCTCGTATACTCTGGGAATGACCAGTTTCTCTGGCGAGAGTTGTTTCTTAGCAATTACGATGATCCTCGTAAAGCCATCCAGACGCTCGTAGTCGATGAAGCATCAGCAGAATCATTCAATTGGAAAGATGTACTGCAACGGAGAACGGAGGCAGAACTCGTAGCACGACGAGCACAGAACGTAGAATCTCATGAACGACGGCGAGCACTGGAGACTTTTGTTACTGCAGCATTACAGGCTCTGCCTACTATCAAAGATTCAGAAGAGAAAGAACAGCCTTCTTCCAACCTGCAATGGCTTGATCGTGTGCTGCGGGAAACGCACATGCTTAGTCAACCCGTCCTGCAAACAGACTCAGACTCGGAGACGATCCAACTACGCTCGCGCCTGGGGGCCTACGTCTCGCTCACTCATGACTCATCCGACGAGGAGGAGTCATTGAAAGTTGTTGCCGCTCGTCGTATCGAAAGTCGATGTTTCGTCTACGATATACGGAACTACAAACCCATTACTCACTGGGGCCCTTTTCTGGCCAATGGTTTCGTCAACTGGCAACATATCGAACATCTGGGCAATGTAATTCTTACCAATCTCCGAGAACTTCCCGGCTCGTGGGCTACAACCGTACCATCCTTGGGCCTTGAGAACACGCAAGCGTTCTCGGCCCCTGGACCGTGCTCGGATATCGATTGGGCAGGAGTTGAAGGTGCGTTGTCTATGGTCTCTTATTTCGAGACCCTGCAACCGATTGCTATATTTAGGAACCTGGCGGAGATATGTCTGTTTCATGGACTATCGGTAATGTCTTGTACATTGTATCGACTAAAATATCTGGACCTGACTGTTTGGATGGAATCCAGTGATCTGTTCGGTTCGTGGCAATCCCCTTCGAGTTCACGTCTTTGTGAACGAACTAACTTCCGTTTCTCATAGCTTTCAATGTAAGAGCGTGCGCCTACGGTGTATTTGTCATTTCTTACAAACGTTTCCCAGTATTCCAATGTCGCCCATGGACCTCGCAATGCTGAATTCTTCCGCGACTCTCGCTTCCGAGAAGCCACCCGTCTCATCGAAATCAAACTGTACCTCGTCTCCCGAAGCCAACTGCGCTTCTATACCCCCTCTCCCGACTTAGAAAACCTTAAAACCCGTTACCCAACGCTCTTCTTCTGTGGCGTCTCTCGCGGCGTGAGTGGAAACGAAGCCAAAGTTGAGGGCAATGTCTGTATCGGCATCGACGGGACGATCAGATGGACCTTTGTCAGTGCTTATGTTGGGATTCACATTTCTCTTGGAGAGAATTCTAAAAAAATCTAATGATAGTATGATTTGATACAGGGCGCTGTGCATGATTTGAGCACACTCTGGTGGTACGTCTTCTGCTTCAAGAGAAGATCGAGTGTCAGCTAAATGTCCAACGTCCAATAGCTCGAAAGGAGTACAAATTGGTGGCATTGCCAGCGCAGCGGGTATTGTCGGTAGTTGGAGCACTTCGGTGCATGACCAAGGTTCGTGTTGGCATCTGTCAGTTGTATTTCCGATGTTCATTCTTCCACAGGTGACCCAGTTGGTTGGTCCTTAATTTCTTACCGTGGCAAAAGTTTCGCTGATTTTTTACTCGTTGCAGGCCCTTTCTGGTTGTGGAAAGTACCACCTGCCCATTCAGGCCCTCTCATGGATTTTACATAAAGTGATCCGCAGTATATAGATTGGACTGGACTGGATCAAATTGTTGTACACATAGCCATCAGTTATACAAGATTGCTTGCTGTTGCATATGTAGTTTGTCTGCGAATATCTTACATCTTTTTCCACTCTTGCCCAAGTTTACCTGATTCCTTGACCAGCAGCCAGACTGGGAATCACTTTGACAAGATATCCTCAACTCTCTTCACCTTTGCTTCGTTGCCTGTGCCTGGTAGGATTTCTCGATCTGTTCGTGTACCAATGCGGATATCCGTAGCTATACGAGGAGCACCTTGTGCATGAACAGCGAGATGGCAATCATGAATTGCCTTTGTTACTTCGGACCATGGTCCTTCTGTTTTGTCAAAGACGAAAGATGACGGAGTTGCAAGGATGACGGTGAGGACGCTCAGAACGAGACCAGGAGCAGAAATTAGCGAACGGACCTAGATTTGTTCCATATCCACTGGTAACAGCTCGTTAGCAATTCAGAAAACCAGTACTTGGATGCCATCTTACTGCATCTGAAGCAATGTAATCAAGTATACGCAGACATTGATGAGTTAGAGTCAGACCTTGTATTTTAACCCTGATTTTTCCAGAATCCTCTGACACTCCGCAATATATCCAGCGACCTGGTATATATATCAGTCAATCCACCTTCGATTATCGATATCGATGTTTATCGCACAGAGGGTTCACCGGTCCCCATAGGAATAAGACAGAAATCTTCAGCTTGACATTAATTATTAATCTGAGCATGCCCTGGAGAACTTCGCACCAGCTACAGCGTATAGATCGTTAGGCATGGTTGATTAAAAGATTTCAACGAAAAAACTGATCAGCTGCTATACACAGCTTGAGCTTGTGGGAAATTTCCTGGCATCGAGCTGATGACGTCGAATCTTGACTTGTCTGAGCATCTTCCGTATATTTAATTACTTGTCTGTCTGCGATGTCTCTTTCAATAAAACCCCCATCTATTCATCAACCATTATAGCACTCATGCCAGACAAATTGAGCAAAGGTCAAGAAGTATCGTGAGTGAGTAGCTACAAAGTTGACCATCAATGTTCAGTCGATTCCAGTTGGAAATGGGGCGGTGGAAATCCTTCTGGCGTAATCGAGGAAATCGTAGCTGACGGCAAGGTAGAGGTCACTAGCAACAAGGTTAGCGTTTTTAGTTCGCATTCGTTCGGAAGACCTGATGGTTTAAATTCAAGGGGAACACTGTCACGCGTATTGGCCGAGGCGAAGACGATCCTGCGGTAAAAATCAGTCGCAAAGGCGTGAGTTCCTTCTATTTCTCCTACTCCTGTGAGCCTCGTGTGAATTATTGATTCTGCAGAACGATGTTGTCAAACTGGCGCACGAATTGAACGAGGTCAAAGATTCTGAGTAGATAGAAATTCTCGTCAAATATGAATGATCCGGAACGCATAATACTTCATCATCATGGTATCTCCCTTGTTGTAGACACTAGAGTAATTCAAATCATCCAGTATGAAACGGTGGCAAAGCAGATCTAATCAGCTTGTTTTCAGAAGGTACGTACACTCACAAGCCTTCACGAGACCTCAATTTACCAGTAGATCAGTATGTATGATAGCTACAAGCGATGGCTTTAGGCGTAGCAAGAGTCAATACTCATGTACCACTCTCCGTCTCCTGCATGCGCTCAAACAGAACCATAGACCATCGTCCCAACATCATTTGCGCCAGAGCACGCAAGACTCTGTTTCCTAGCAGCTTGAATATCCCCAATTGAAATGTCTGACCGGTCACACATGCCTCTAAATATACCTTGCTCGTCCTTCCAAAGTACCTCCGGCTTATCAAATTCTTTCACCAACCCCTCCTCCATAACACAGATACGATCATACCCAATGATTGTTCGCAGGCGATGTGCAATACATAGCAAGGTGCACTGCGAAAACTCAGATAGCACCGTATTCTGGATGTTGCGATCTGTTTCGAAGTCGACGGAAGCTACGTGCATAAGCAATGCAGCGATAACAATCAATATTCTGCGACGCAATGCAGGAATCGGACACACCTGTAGCCTCGTCCATGATGATAATCTTCGAGTCCTTTACCAATGCTCGCGCCAAACTGACTAAACTTCTCTGCCCAACAGAAAGATTTGCTCCTCCCTCCTCAATCCGGCTATCCAGCGTTAACCCATGACCTGTTGTTGTATTATCCTCCTCTTCAATTCCGGTGGTTTTTGCCAGAGAAGAAGTCGCGGATTTGGTTGGTTCAACGAGATACGAGCGTCTAAGAGCATCCCACAATCGGGCGTCGTCGTATTGGTCGAATGGATCCAAATTGGATCGGAGATCACCACTAAACAAAATCGCATCTTGAGGAATGACTAGTACGAGGATGAATAAATAAAATGAAGCTCTTGGGGATAAGACCCTCGTACTGGTAAGTGCACGGCGAAGGTCTCTTAGACCGATATGCGAGACATCGACGCCGTCGATTTTGATATGACCAGATAGCAGCTCCATTGTTCGATATAGCGCCATCGTGACTAGGATCATATGGGTAAGTACCAGTAACGCAGATATGTTGTAACTCACTAGTCGATTTCCCTGCTCCGGTTCTGCCCACAATTCCTACGTGCTCTCCGCCGTTTACCTTGACTGATATTCCTTTCAGCACAGGTGGTAAACCAGGTCGATACGTCGCCACAACATCTTTCATCTCGATTGTTCCAGCAAAGGGCCATTCCGGTGGGGGTTTGTTCTCCGGGACTTCATGAGGTGGCTCTTGTTCGATCTCAGTTGCATAATAAAGCAACCTCTCTACAGCATTCATGTTATTCTCCACCTCAGCACTTTGCCGCACCGCCCATCCAAAGGCCTGGAATTTCAAGTAAACTATGAGTGCCTTGGGCATGCGATAGGCGTAAAGCAGATATACCTGTTGAACCACAAGCATGTAGGAAAGAACCACCCCTGTCTCCGCAGGTGATATACTAGTCCTCGTACCGACTGCGAGTACTGCAACGGCAAACACCATTAGAGACCCTAGGAAGTCGAGTCGGACACTAAGCCAGCGTTGATTGGTGACAGTGAGCCAGTAGGCACTTCCGATTTCGAGATCATCAGCTTTCATCTTAGCATCGAAGATGGAAAACATCTAACCGATTTTCTAGGTTGATCCTAGCTGCATTTTCCTTCTGGAACCTTTCCGTTTCCCCGTAAGCCCTGATTGTCGTTAGACCAGACATTGACTCAGAGAAGTGACTATATAATTGTGAACGGAGGATTGCATCTATACGCTGTAAATAAATACATGAGAAGTCTGACCTCATGTGCGCTTGTGAAAACATACCCTCAGCTCTCTGGCACTAGCACGATAGAATATCGCGATATAATAATACAGAAGTAGAATGAAGACGATAGCAATTAGGAACCATGGGAGAATGATAGACACTAGGACGATAGATCCGATCACTTGAACAGCGGTGCCCAGGAACTGGCGCAATGCTTCTCCGAGAACATTATCAAGGGTGTCGATATCTTTGCTGAAACGGTTCATGATGCGGCCGAGGGGCTGAATGGATAGCAGTGAGATCATCCCAACTATGAACATTAAAGAGATGAACCCACTGTAGTGCTGTGCAAAGAAAAAGAAGAGTCAATTGAGTTCCTGCACAATAAATCTTGACAGCCATACTGACTCAAAAAATGAAATGGGAGCATGCACAATCTGCGTCAGAGCGCGCTTGAACCAAAATATTTAACAGCAACCAACTTGTCAGAGCTCGCAACATACCCTATGCATAACTTGTGAAGCGTTAAATGTAAAAAGGGCAAATACAGCTCCCATGGAGAAGAGACCAAATGCCTGAAATGAAGAAAGAAAAAGGGTAAGCAGGCAATGTATCGACGAATTCCCGTAGAGACTCACCTGAGCAAATCCTAGAACAGCGTAAACACCCATCTGCAGCAAAAGATGAGCAGCAAAGACATCACAGTACGAGACGAGACCTACATAGGCTCCTCGAGAAATGTCAAATTTTCTGCGGTCCGAATTAGTACAAGCTCTCACCCCGAACCAAAGACATACTCATCCTCCCAGAAAACAAGCCTGCCGTGATCAGATTGATTGTTAATAGATTGATGGACAGTATAAGCCTTAAAACGTTTACCAATACGGACTAAGCACGCTAGATCCCTGGAAGAAGCATACGGCAACAACAAACAAAGGAAATGTGTGCCCCAGACTGCCGGCTTCCAGGAACTCTGTGTAAACTTGCAAACATCCAGAGATTTATCAAATGGTGTAGATTGCAAGCTTTCATATTCACCTTTAATATTGACAGACCCTACATTCCTGTCTTCGCTTTGCATAAGCTTCTGTTGTTCGGGCTTTGCTTTAATTTGCTCAACCCGTTCACCAGCCGCCTCATCAATTGCCTTTTGCACATTTTTCACTTCCTGTGCCATCCCCGGGTCAGACTTCACGGTCTGATCTTCCTGTCCTAGTGCCCCACTACCTCCGAACTCATTCACAAATTTTGCAAAACCTCCTTCTCCATTTTTCCGCATCAAATCTCGATACGTTCCTTGTTCTACTACCCGCCCTTGCTCTATACAAACCACCCAATCAACATATGGCAAGAAATGTAATTGATGCGTGACAAGCAGTCTTGTCTTCCCTTTGAGCATGTTCTGAATGGCATCAGTAAACACAGCTTGTCCGACATGAGCATCAAGTGCAGAAAGGGGGTCATCAAACAGGATGATGGGGGTTTCGAAATAGAGCGCGCGGGCGATGGAAATACGCTGACGCTGACCTCCGGAGAGGGAGATACCTACAATTTTTCGAGTTTGATGTAAGCACTCAAACGTAAAGTGGAAGGGTAACTACAAACCTTTCTCCCCAACCTCCGTCAAATCGCCATTCACGAGCATTGAAAAGTCGGGTAACAAGCTTGCGGCCTCAACAACCCTCCAATACCTCTCCTCAAGGAAAGGCCGTCCAAATGTGATATTATCCCGGATGGTCGCACTCTGGATCCATGGAATTTGCGGACAATAGCCGACCTTTTCACCGAACACTACCTCGCTCCTATCTCCACTCTCCATCTCTTTTAGTGGCCCATCTACCACAGGCATGTTGCCTAACAATGCCTGCAGCAAACTCGATTTTCCTGCACCGACAGGACCAACGATAGCACAGAGTTGACCACGTGGAATAGTAAGAGTGATATCGTGCAAAGAAAATGTTGGGCTCGAACGTTTATCCGTCGACGCGGTAGACGAAGCCTTTTCATTATTAGTATGCTGATCGTCATTCTTCCCTTTCGAAATATTGTCCATCGCCTTCCTTGCTGCAAGTCCAGCATTCGGAGTAGGGCTAGCAGCAGCGGAAGTTGAGATGGAATCCGACCAGGTAAATGACGACCGCCTCACTTCGATAGCGTTCGGTAAATTCGGTTCGATACGAAGGGGTTTAGTCACTATTTCCGCCATCATGAGCGCTTGAACACGTTGAATGGCATTGTAAGCGTCCGCTACGGATGAGAGGGCAACAGCTGAGTGGGGTGGGCTAAGTCTTAATACGCTAGGACGAAACTGTTATTTTCTACTCACGCAAGAAAGTCAACGGTGTCCTTAACAAATTGAAAAGCGACAGTGAAGAGAAAATTATGGCAGGCTCGAGCTCGTGTCCAGTCGACGCGTAAACGATGAAAGATATAACTGCAGCCAAAGTCGGAAGAGCGAAGCCTAATGCGTTATTAATCGAACGCCACATGAGACGTGTACGAAGAAATCTACAAGAATGTCAGACTGTGAGGTGACACTGAAAATCCAGTAACTCACTTCATCTCCTGATTTCGGAGTTTGTCAACGCGGTCCAGAAAAGGGAGCTGATCAATCAATATCCAGCAGCGGGCCGATGGGCGAAAATAGCACGAGAGCATACCTCCCAAGCAAATAGCTTGATGACCCTCATTCCCCCAAGTAACTCTTGTAGTATATTGATTCGTTTTTCAGTCCAGATCATACTTCGTTTGCTTTTCGAAGGGAATCATAAGAACGAGGTCATAAGGAAGATTCAACCCACGTACCGAAGCTCAAATAATCTCTTCGTGATCTTCCCTTGCGCTGGGCTCGCGAGGATGAAAAATGCAAATCCAGGCAAAGCACTATATCCAAGGTTGACACAAAGGATGATAAGACAGATGATCATCTGTACAGGAGCGGTGAACGCCATGTGGAAATAAGGCATGCAAAAATCGATCCGAGACACATCAGCGCTGATCAAAGCAGTGATTTTGCCTATGGTGTAGCCACCCGCAGATCGAGAGCGAGTCGTGAGCTTGGTAGCACGGATGAACAGAGCATGAATTAACGCTCCACGGAGGATGACACCGGTGGTATATCCCCGGTAATATGCTTGAGCGTTGCAGAGGAAGATGACAATGAGAATTGCGAAGAGCCCTACGCAGAGACCAATACCTGGCCCAATAGAAAGAATCCCGGAACCGTCAGAGACATCATTTTGAGAAGTGGTTGCGAAATTGATGATGGCCTGAAACCGAGGGCTAATAAGTACAAGGTTCGATAGAGGTAGAGAAATAAGGTCACCTTCACAATCAAAGGACTTAGTATGGTACCAACATCTGCTAAGAGCCTAAAGAATCCACCAGTCCAGAACCAGAAAAACACTGCGTCGTTACAAGCCATCGCCAGACTAGGCTCTTTCCTTGCCTTTGTTGCCCATTGAGCCAGCTTGAACTTTTTCTGGCCTGTGATAGTCCACCAAAATGACTTGTAATGCGGTGGTGCAACCTCGTCCATGTCTAGACGATGATTGAACGCCTTTGCTACGAGCTCCCTTTGCTCAAAGCTCTGCGTAATCCGATAGGCGTACATTTCCGCCGCACGTTCTTGGCCAAGATCGTACAAGTCCTCTGCTACGATGGGTCGTGCATAGCCTGTAGCTAGGAGAGGAGTCATCCATTGGAATGTGCAGTACGATAGCCAGGACGCGGTATTTTCTGGTAAAATATCAGCATCATCCAGAGACGCCCGTGGTGGAGAGCTTTTGGATGAGACGAAGGGAACTCTGGAGTGCCATGGACGATGAGGGTAGACAAGGGATCCGCTGCGATCAGTAGAGACTTGCACCATGATTTGATTCTGGTCCAGTACAAGACCTTCCGGGAAGTCTAGAGGTTTTCAGGTGCAAAGTTTTCCATAGTTCAGCATTGGACATCCATGGGGACTTGAGCAGTCATGAACCAGAGTATGAGCATGCATGATTCTATGTCACCGTTGTGGCAATGTGGAAGAGAAGAGAAATTAGTGGCATCTGACGGAACTTGTGAAATTATCTGATAAGATTGATCTTGAGCTGAGCTGGTTCACCCCGGAACAACCCTTAGTACGCAAACTACTAAAGGAGATGGCCTCACCCATATACATTCTATCGACTCTATGAAACGATCATGGTCCAGAATATGATGAAAATTTTCCCTGACACGAAAAAGAAAGAACTACTCCAGTCACGTACACGAGTATCGAATGTAGATGAATACTTGTGCAATTGAAACAACCGCTACTTGAAGATAGGTGCACATGCAACACCGATGGGACAAGGCTTCCAACACGAGCTGTCGAGTAAATTCCAGCCTCCCGAAGAGACTGCCTCGATCTCATTGAAAACATTAGACGTCTGATCTTCATTCTCTGTCGTCAATGAAACTAGAACGCTGAGTCGGTCTTCCATCACCGAGAGATCTTTCGCAGTCCAGTCCTACGAGTGAAGAAACAAATCAATAGGGTGTTACACTTGATATTTAGGAGAGGCACACACGAGGGGTAATATCTGCTGGGATGACTGTAACACTGTACATGCAGAGCTCAAGCTAGGATAGCCTATACAAAGAGTAGAAAGTAGTTCATTAAGACTATAGAATATATCAGCATGAGAGCAAGAAGTTTTTAGGAAGCTCAATTACTTCTTTTTTGCATGCGCCAAATTTTTGGACCCTGGGCCTAAGACGGTGAGTAACGAGGCGACCATATCTGCCCTAATGTTTTCGTCTGAGCCTTGTTCCGGATCACATCTGTCAACCAACCAGATGATCCATCGCGCCAGAGTTGAATCATAAGATGGGTCGGGAGGTGCATCGTTCTCCAATGGAGTTGTTGAAGTCGCCAGCAAGCGGGAGAGCGCGCGGTTCACGAGGATAGATAAAAATTCTGGATGAATTGCTTGCACATTCGTGAGGAGAGGTGTCCAGATTCGTACAGAATTCTCAGGTGGACAAAACGATTCGGGTGGAAAGACTCGTTTTCTGCGTCAACGTGAGTGAGAGCAGTACAACTTATGAAGAATTGACTCCTCACTTTTTGGATAGCGGTACAAGACCTCCCTTTTCTATTAGTACTTCGGAAAATGCCTCCAGAGCCCATTGTTCTCTGGCATTACGGCTTGACTCCGTCCCATCTGGCTGATCCCATCCCAGACCTCCGTTGACTACATTGGCTGCAACTGTTGCTTCTGCGATCCATTTTTCTATATCCTTGGATACGTCGGCCATTGCTTGCTTATATTGTTTGTTCAAAGAAGCATCTCGTGTGGTAAGTTTGAGTAGACTTCTGTATTCTTTCAAGATTGGTTCCAATGGTCGAAGAGGAATAGCTTCGGGCTGAGACGCCGTAGATGGATCCAGGGTAGGAAACCAGTAGTTATGAAGGAGCCATGTCATTGACTGAAAGGGTCTGTTGAGACACACCAGATATAACGAAGATGGTATCATACCTGACGAGCGGCCTCGCGAAGAACTTCAAGACTTGGAAGATCCTCGTGAGTAGCAGCATGCCTCAGTTCAACGAGCCATGCTGGTAATCCAAGTTGAACTGCTATTGCAGCAATTGATCTAGCATAAATCCCGAATTGAAGAGGATCAACCAAGCCGTTTACCATTCGGATAACAGCGGCGCTATAACTGTGCCGCAAGACCAGACTGGAGGTATTTGAGCAGTCATCTTGAACAATTACGGATAAAAGACTGAGTGTTGATTCTATGGCATGAGGAAGTGAGGTAATGGCCTTCCAGGCTACAAGCTATCGAACCTGAGGATAAACAACTTGTTGATAAAAAATGCGGAAGGTGTACCTTGTTTACTGCAAAAATCTTGGATTCAAGATTACTCTCGTCGGCGTAGATGGCTACACAGACCTCATCCAGCTCTCCAACAGAGGCCCAGGGAACTCGACGAGGTAACTTCATGAGCGCACCTGTCTAACTTTTTTAAATCTAATCACTATCATGGAACACGATAAGATAAAGAATACTGAATACTACATATCCACTTTGGGAAGGTTGAACTTTACACGACCCGCGTGCGATTCAAGGGTTCGTTCCCATCCACTACGCGACACCTAATCCTACGCGATGCCCCCTTCTCTGGACATACGAGGCGATATTGCTGCTGCACAACTTGCCTTCTACGCGCCAATTGCCATTATAACATTCTTCCTCACCGTTCGTCATGCATTCGAGAAGGATGCAGGTGAGTGATTGTATGATTGAATATCCCTAGCTAACGGAAACATTCTATAGGCTTCTTCTTCCTATTCTTCTTCTCCATCAGTCGGTAATTTGCTCTCCTGTTGATCATTTGGGCTGATAGTCGGCATCAGTACGTATAACTGGCGGAGCACTTATTATCGCTGCTGAACTAGTCCAACCATCGGTTCTCGACCTTTTCATCGCCGCATACATCTTGTTTCCTGCTGGTTTGGCTTTTCTTATGCTTGCCTTCCTTGGATTCCTGGGTCTAGCGTTCGTATTGTGCTATACATAATGTTTGATCAATTTGTTCGCTAATTTTATGCGAATCATTTAGCGGGCAACATACCGTCTCTGAATACCGGAGGACAATGTATCTTCTACGGCTAATAGCATTCATTGCTGTAGTCGCTCTTGCTCTCAGTATCGCCGGTGGTCTACTTGGCACTCATATTAATCCCGATGCCCACACAGGCCTCATCCTAAGACGTGTAGCTGCAGGTATATACGGCGGGACATTTGTTCTTCTGGTTGGGGCGACGTTCATGAGTTGGTCCTATTCGCATCTGATGAGATCATACCGGAGAAACGTAAGTTTGTTGCGTTTCTTTCTTGTACATCCCTGAACTGCTCTCTAGCTTCTTGGGGGACTTACGCTGGCCCTGCTCCCTTTGGGTGTCAGAGCTGCGTATGCAATTTTAGATGCCTGGTCTTCGTCCGATATCTTTGGCTCCGAACCTTCCTCCAACCCCACCCTGGAACAACTGAATCCTATAACTGGAAATTTCATTTTCTACCTCGTCCTAGGACTAGTGATGGAATATATTGTGGCTCTCATCTGCCTTTTCTTCAGCACTATTGGAATGCAACGTCGTCGTCGTCGCCACCATTATTGAACGAGTCGGAAGGAATAGATTCACGAAATTTATGGATGCTTTATGAATATATGATGATCTGTACGCGGACGAGCTGGACAACTCGGCGTTGAGGGTCATTTCTTAGGACATATCATACTCGACGACATCGTAAGTTGCTGTACACGAACCCCTTTGTATCTGTAGTCAGTTTCCCAAGGACATGTTAACTCAAGATTATTGATTCATGAAAGGAAGCTCCTTGTGAGATGGAATGATAAATGATAAACTAAATTGTATAAACAATGGAATGGTCTAGGTACAACAGAGTGGAACAATGATAAACTGTTTGGACTGCATAGTCAAGCATCTTCCATACCGTCTCTAAGAGTCGGTCGTTATACTGGGAAGACGCTCCGGCTTAATTGCGCCCTCATATATTTGTTTTTCCCTTCTACCGTGGTACCCTGATCCAGAAACAAGAAGAGTTGCTGTACGATAACGCAAAGCTCGGTGGAGGGATTGAAAGAAAAATTTTCTCGCATTCAATATTTATAGTGTCAGCTTTCGTGGGAATCCGCGGATCAATTCAATTCAATTCTCATGCTCACTGTCAGTGTAACTTTAAGATTACTACAAGCAATGCTTACTGCAAACGGTGCATTGAGTCCCACAGAAATTTTGAAAATAGATTTTTGGCTGATTCTTGGTGGCATGATCTTTGAGCCTCGAGTATAAATAATAACCAATTACGCTAGAGGACCTCACGAACGATGATACCCAAAATTCGCTCCGTTTTTCGTCATATATCACCTTCTTCACGTCGCAAAATGACTACTCACAACACAAACGCTGCTTGCTGCACGATTCCCCCAGTTCTCTCTGATTATACGCCCAAAGGCACATTCAAGAGTGTCGGTAGCTTCAACAAGGTCTATGTTACTGGTCCAGAAACAAGCACCAATGCCATCGTGTGCGTCTATGATATCTTTGGGTGAGCAACGCCGATACTTGTTGGTAGATGTAAAAGGATTGAATGTCAGCACTTCAGCTTTTACCCACAGGTATGTTCTCGATATCTGTGATAATGACTGCCTTGATTGATCGTCGATTTGCAGACCCAGCAAGGTGCAGATATCGTGGCATCGACTTTGAAAACAACAGTCTACATGCCCGATTTCTTCGAACCTGACGGTCCTTTCCCTCATGATCCCTTCCCTCCGACTACCGATGAGGGCAAGCAAGCTTTGCAGAACTTTTTTGCTACCACAGCCAATCCACCTAAGAACGTTGCCAAGTTGATTGAGTTTGGGACCCTTTTGAAAACGAACGGGGCTGCAAAGGTTGGCGCTTATGGATTCTGCTGGGGTAAGCCTATCATTGCAAAACCGACATTGGACCTTTAGCTGATATGCGGGGATTGGTAGGCGGAAAGGTCACTGTATCTGCGGGAGGGGAGAATACACCATTTTCTTCTGTTTCCATTATTCATCCTGCGTGAGTTGACCATTATCATGCCTTCGTTCTTAATTGAACACAGTACATGTACACAGGATGCTGTCGGCTGAAGACTCAGAAAAGCTCACCATACCTCTGGCGATTTACCCCTCGAAAGATGAACCCAAGGATGAAGTAAGTCGTTATAACACACTCTACTATCAGTCTGACCTTTTATTCAGTTTGAGAAAATCGTCAGCATTTTGTCTGAAAAATCCTTCGCTTCCCTTTGTGACCACAAGTATTACTCGACGATGTGGGTTTTCTTGTTTAACACACTACCTTTGATTCAGACGACCGTCCTTTCAGGCACCACGGTTGGGCCGCTGCTCGGGGTGATCTCAAGAATGAGGAGAACAAGAAGGAGTGAGTTCAACGACTTCTCTTATATCAGCTCTCACCCATGCATGCATGAAAGGTTCGAGGACGTCTACACAAATCTCGTCAAGTTCTTCAAAAAGACATTGGCTTAATCGGCTGATGCTCAAGTTCATGCAAACTCGGACGGGAAAGAAATCAATTATGCTGCGATATTTCCATGACGGATCGTTCTCATAGTGATCATAACGATGAAACAAATATTTGATTACCTTGTATATTAGTCGTCGTTCAGGAGATCATCTACAACCTCGCCAGCTCGACAGCTAACCACACTCAACAATGTGTCGCTAAGTCCGTGAGTACTCTCCTCCAGGCCCTGGATATAAATCCTGGCCTTTAAACCCTCCGCCGATCCATCCTGCATGGTTTTGGTAGAAGCCATTGGAAGCAGACGGTAGTTCCTGGTAATATAAAGCTTCACCGCCTCCGTTGGAGATGATTCTTGTTTAACTACATTTTCCGCGCCAGGAGAGATCGGAGGAGTAGTAACAACTGAAGTCGGAGTGCTAGATACACTAGAGAGGGGGGAGTCCTGAGGTTGGTCCAAATCTACAGTGTCGGCTACCCGTTGCACAAACGGCACCAGCTTGATAGGAATCTCACTGGCAGAATCGTCGATCCCAAATCGTTTTCCAAGACGATCCGAAGCGCGGAGCATCTTTGTCCAGGAGTTGCGCTGGTATCCGGTCGCACACACGACAGCGTCATAAGATTCGTTTTCGAAGACCTCTCGAGTGCGTACATTCCGAAACGTGAAAACGAACTTTTTGGAGCCAGTGTCGTACTTCAGAGAAGGGATATGCATGTGCGAACGAATGATGATACGAGGGCGAGGGGTGAACACGGTAGAGTTTCGGGCTACGATGGCCTCGTCCACTTGTTGATCGTAGATTATCTCGTACAGCTGCCGAATTTGCTTCAGTGGGTAGATTCCGCTAGACATGCAAGCTTAAGACTCACAGCATCAATTGTACGAGGGTTGACAACTGAGTAATTGGTGGCCTTGTACTCAGCCATGATACGCTCACGACCTTGCTCGCTTGTACTAAACCAGTCGTTCGTGACTATGCAGTGCAATAAAGCTTAAGAATTTGAAAATAGACACGAGAAAGAGCGGCGATTCTCACCTTCGGGATCGAAAATTTCATTGGAGAACGGAGTATCATCGCTGGGTTTCAAGGAACCTTTACGAAGAAGCATATCGACTTGATGACCAATTGGACCATCGCCAGCAGGAATATCATTGAGGAGGCCCTGCAGGTTCATGGTAACCTCTGCAGCTGACTGTCCACCTCCAATGACAGCGATTCTTAGAGGCCTCTGCCTCTCTGATGTAATACTCTCAAGCAGCTCGCCTATGCGATGCTTGTATTCTGAGCTGTGCAGGAGAGTTGAGCGCGCCACAATAGACGGCTCTTTGATGAAAGGCGCTACCACGTTAGGAATACGCGCACGTCCGCCCGGTGAGACGACGAGATTACCTGGTTATGACCATGATAGGGCGACATGAACATAATATATAGGGATAAATTGTGCTTACGAGTAATGAAGGAGTTCAGTTTTCCATCGGCAAGAGTGATGCTCGTCACAGTAATCAAACCGTCCATAGATTCATCGATAGCTACGACTTCCTGGCCATACTTCACGTTTACACCCTGGGCTTCGACATAGCGAGCGGCCCATTCAAGATAATCAGCAAACTCCTTCCTAGAAGGAGTCAAGGAACCTCGGTTGATAAATGCAGATAGACGTCCTTGGTTATGTAAATAATTGACGAAAGTAAGGGGCGATTGTGGTGAGCGCAGCGTCGCAAGGTCTTTCATGAAACTTCGAACCCATCGTCAGCGTTGGATGTAGGTGTATGCTAAGCAAATGCAACATGCCTAATTTGCATTTGGGCACCTGGAAGAAGCATTCCAGGATGCCATTGAAAAGATGGGTGCTTCTCAATGAACAGAATCTTCTGAAAAGACGTTTCTGCATCCTAGAGGCATGGTGTTTGTCGGGGTAGTACTCTCGGATTTGAGGAGAAGAACTCACGTTAGATGGCGCAGTCCATTTTTCGACAAGGGCTCCGGATATCGCAATGTTAGAAGGACCAAACCCGATACCAATCAGGTCATACACAGCGGGATAGGTTGACTCTGTGCCAGTGGACATACTTGTTCGATATTAGACACTTAAACTTGAGGTGCAAAGGAAAGTTTTTTTTTTCGAATTTCTTTTAATGTATTCCTGTTCTCTGAAGCACCATATTATTGAGTTATTGGGAAGGTCGTTTATTCCATGACAATCCAGATCCCACTGCCAGCCATAAAACATGAACATGGAGGTCGAAAGGATATATTTTTGAACTCCGATGATTCGGACCAAGACATGCCATCAGGCTCTCTACCAAACCAATCATACCAGCCCGGTTCATCCAGCAACCCGCACTTATTCTTGCAGTTCCTCGTATCTGCACCTTCGCAGTTACCAATGAATTTGACACGACAATTCCGCATGCTGCAGTCAAGATGACTTGGTTATTCCTGCGAAAATCATTTTCAAAGTTTGCAGTCCCTCCGAATCGAAACATATCTGACCTCCAAATCTTTTCTTCATTCGTCCTCTTCCTTCCCTTCCACATCATCACCACCAACATGACTACTAGAACTTCTGGCTATGTGCGCGAAGAATTTGTCACTCCGCCTGACCATACTTTCACTCTTCCAGACGGAATGCACGTCCGCTCCACAGATGCGGAAGGCCTTATTCAGATTTATCTGCGCGAACTTTCTACTCCTTTTGCTTCCCTTGAGCGCCATTCACGCTCTTTGCAGACCAGTCCCCATAGGATTGTGAATGCTGATCGCGTTGAACATAGTCCTGCCTTTTTACTCAAGGCTGTCACTACCTCTCCAATGAGCTTGAGTGATGTTTGGGCTATCCTATATGCTTTATGGATGCGTCGTTCGGACAAGGAAGTCGTCCCGCTTGTCCTCGCTTCCGACTGTTTTACGAACGTTGATGAAACCTTAGCCTACCTCACGTCCACAGGGCTTGCATTTTGCCCTCCAGATGCTGAAACACGATTTGAGCTTCTTCTCATACGTGCTTCATTTTGGCAGGGTGCTGGGGCACCCGTTGACAAACACTGGCTGCGCACAATGGTCCCAGGTCCCTCTGTCTCCGCAACACCGTTTCCATTCGTACAGTCCTTCACGCGCGGAGAGCATGTTTTGACTACTCATCCCCTTCGACCTCCTAAACCTGCTCCTGGCTCCATCATTTACTCGCGCTTCATCTTCACTGTTAATGAACATCTCAAATTCATCCACATCGACGCTCACAACCCTGAACATTTCGAAGCTTATTCTCGATGGCAGAATTCTGATCGTGTCAATATCGGCTGGAGAGAACGCGGCTCTGACGAAAAACACAGAAAGTACTTGAATGACCGTTTGGCTGACCCTCACATCATGGGATTTGTAGTAGAATGGAATGGTGAGCTTGCCGGCTACGGTGAAATGTCCTGGGTGAAAGAAGACCCAATGGGTACCTACGTAGGAGGTCTCGGAGACTACGACCAGGGTTAATTTGTCCTTGTTAAATTCGAACAATCGTGTTCTCAATATTCACATAGGTACTCATCTTTTAATCGGCGAAGAAAAATTCCGAGGTCGACAGCGATGTGAGTTATATCACGACCTACTGAATCTTATTTGTTTGGTCTAAATCCTCTTGTAATCTAGTCACAGCTGTAATGACCTCCATGAAACACGCGTGCTTTCTGCGAGATCCCCGTACGGAGGTCGTTGTTGGAGAACCACGAGCCGACCTTCCGATCGTACCGCGACTGATTGCATACCTTCCTCAAGAATTAAACAGGGTATGGTTCTGTTTTCTTCTAGCTTCCAAAAACAAGATTCGCTAATTTCCAACGACTGTAGGAATTTGAATTGCCCCACAAGCGCGCTGTTTATTTTGTATTGAGGAGAGAGCGTTTCTTCCAAGCCGCAATGCTGGATTGAAACTAATGATTTTTTGGTAGAATAGGATACTAGATCATTGGATAGATTGCAGTAATGTGAATTTTGTTGGGGTAGTCCCGTGTGTCAACCAACAGTTGTAATTGATATTGAGGCCTAAAGGAAACTGTCCTCTGTAGGGAGAAAGAATGAATGCGAGAATGAGAATCAAAATTCCAAACACGTATTGTGAGTTTGCACCTGCGCAGTGTCGATACCGAGTTCAATGTACTGTACCATAAGATAACTTTTGAAGCAGCATTTCTGGTACCATATGCATCATCTAAGCTGGTCGGTTCATTCGAATGATTGTTCGGTTCACGTCTCTCGTACTTACCGAACTTGTAGATACTGAGCTTTTCAAGATCCGAAGAGTTGGCACATGCATTAACTTGAGAATTGAAGTCTGCTATGGTACTTGTACTAAGAAGGTACATCAATGGTCGGCATGAGAGTAATTCATATTCTTAATAGAAAACTGTCTATACCTGATGAAGAATTTTCGATCTTGGTGTGCCACAGTGAAAGCCCTCTTCTCGTTGACCTGAGTTTACTCTTAGTACCATGAAGAAAGCAGAAGCAAACCCACTGGCGCAAGCCTATCTGCACAAGGTCAACTCTCATCCCGGTGTGTACTGTATCGCCTTGAACAGGCCGAAGTCGAAGAATGCGATATCGGTCCAGCTTCTGAAGGTTGGGATCTCTTCCGCACTCAATACTACCTTGAGCCTTTTGCTAACCCTTCTAGGATTTGCGCGGAGCCTTGAATCAGGCCATATCGGAAAAACTGTGGGTTTGCATTTACTATATCGTGCGTCAGTTATCTCTGAATGACAATTGTAATTTGTAGGTTAAATGTCTTGATATTCTACTCCTCGACGCCAGGCGCGTTCTGCTCGGGAGCGGATCTGATCGAGAGAAAATCAATGACCGACGCTCAAGTCCGCGAATTCCTGTCCAATATTAGAGAGATTTTCAATTGCATCGACGACCTCCCATTCCCCACCATTGCGGCCATTGACGGTCCAGCGCTGGGCGGTGGCCTGGAACTTGCATTGACCTGCGATTTTCGTATAGCAGGTTGGTGATTTTCGAATTAGTTAGATGCCCGCGCTGACTGGTTGTGATTTTTAGCGAGCGACGTCACAAAGATGAGCTTTCCAGAGGTCCGGCTTGGTATCATTCCAGGGGCAGGCGGAACCCAGCGTGCACCAAGACTCATCGGGATGTCAAAAGCCAAAGAGCTGATCTTCACGGGAAGAAACCTGACCGCTAGAGACGCGCAAGATCTAGGTTAACATTTAGTCATTATGCTTATAGAAAGCTATTTTAACCCACCTCCAGGTCTGGTGGATTACGTCGCTGGTTCTTCGTCCACGGCGTTTGAACGTGCCCTCGAGCTGGCGAGAGAGATGTCTTCGAGCGGTGGGCTTTCATCACGTCTCGCTTGTCACGATGTCCCTCTGATTTAAGCCGACAGCACCGCTGGCTCTTCGTGCAGCGAAATCAGCCATGTCACGCTCGCTGGATACTCCATTGATCACTGCTCTAAATCACGAAAGAACATGTTACGAATCACTTTTGGACACGAAGGATCGCGTAGAGGCACTTGTGGCATTTCGGGAGAAGAGACGACCCGTCTTTGTCGGTGAATGAATGACAAGTGGAGAGAAGAATATGTTCATTTGAGATATTTGTCATATACCGAAAGACACGCAGAGTGTACTTCAGCTATAAATTTTTCTATCTTAAAAGATATTGACTTACCTGAGGACTTAGGGGAGAGGACCCATTGACCATCGGATATTGAATGAACAGGAGTCCTTTGCTCGATATTAACAAGTATTTGCCGTGGAAAGCCAAGCAAAAAGTTCTTGTTCGACTGTGCCGTGCAATAAATTTCCTTTCCTTTCCGACAGGGTATCACTAGCTTAGTAGCAATGGTATCTTAAGCTTAAAGCAGAATAAAGTACTTCAGGGTAGAATTTCCGAAATTGGCGCACGGGCCAAGTTCTGCCGAGGTTCTCACACTGTTATTATCTTTCTGCCACCTTCTCATTTTCAATGATCCTCGCAAAGTTGCAACGATTCGGGACCGGGGACTCAGTACTCAGTCATCAACAGGAAAATCGTGCTCTGCAATAACAAGAACTATCTCCAGTTGTCATCTTTCCCGGTGCTCCAATGCATTACCATCGATAAGGATCGATATAATTTGCTTTGGTACATGACCAGTCCTAGGAGAATCGCTGAAGATGGTGAAAAGGGTCAAGGAATCGTCGGAATAACACGGAGTAACAGAGTCCGGCTCGTTCCAATTCCTACATATCAGAAAATGTACAGTAATACATGCACATGGAGGCCTCTCTCGTGAATTCTGGCCCGCGAGATCATACAGTGGAGTCCAAACGGTACTCATGATCCTGTCGCAATCGTTTCGAAAACCCAGTCCGGAAATACCTGGATCATGAACTCATTGGAAAGTGAGCACTAGTGAGTACATGCATGCTTTTGATTCTTGAACAAACCACGGTCCGAACCTTTTGGTTTAGGTCAATTCCCTGCTCGAAACCACAATGCACGATACACCACCCGAATCTCTTCGCAGGCATACTGCTGTGGTACTCTCTGTTTATTCATTCAGGCTGCACAATGAAAACTGTGAAATTTAGCTTTAATGCTTCCCTGTTCCACTTGCGATTTCCCTAGAATGTTAGCACTCGCAGCAAAAGAGTTCGCAGACTACACGTATCTGGCACTACCTGACTTGGGCACCGGTACATGCCATCCTCTGCCCCAAGTACATTCGATCACAAGGAAAACTTCAGTAAATATCCGGGAAGTTGGTCTGTCTCACCAAGCACTCGTTCGCGCATCTTTCGCGAAGTTGATCCTCTTATACCTCGACACTCATGATTTTTTACTCGCCGATTCCACGTCGAATATGTATGTCCCAGTACGGGCCAAGATCGACGCAAATAAAACTCTGCGACAGTTTGCAGAGGGGCTCGAGAATTCTGCTCACTCTACAGAACATGTCACTTTAGACTATGTACGCCAAATTCTCAGCCTTCCGGAAAATCAAGACCCTCTACCCGTCCTCTATACTTGGGTCCAGGAGGAATCCACAGTAAATGTGAAATGTCCTATAATGCTGGAAGCGCAGGTTCAGGACGGTAATCAACTAATACTCTATCTACGTTGCGATTCCACGGTAATGTCCCTTGACACAGCAAAAATATTCCTGGAACAACTCTGTGCCACTGTTGCATTCATTTGCGCATATCCTAGTGCATCCTGTAATATTGCTCTAGACCTTCCAATGCATGTCTCATCTGCATTAGAAGCTCCCTATGATCCAGACGAAGCCGAGCTCACATGCAGTTGGCTGACACGTAACGCTTCTCTAAGGCCCGACGCTATAGCCCACGAGATATACTCCAGTGTCAATTCTGTCCCGGAGATGTTGACGTACGCGTCGCTCAACGGACAAAGCAATCGTCTTGCCCGTTGGCTTGTAAGCCGGGGTCTACAAAGAGAAGACAAAATAGCCGTTTGTCGAGCCCGCGACAAGTACTTTTATATTGCTCATGCGGGTATATTCAAAGTTGGTGGATGCTATGTTTCGGTAAGTTGAAATATTATATTGTCATGTCCCAATTGCTCACTACGTATGCAGATCGATCCTGAACTTCCGGAAGAACGTAAGAAGTATATTGCAAATGATAGTGGGTCGAAGTTTGTTCTTACCTCGGCGGACCAAGCACCCTACTTTGGTGAACTTGCCGTCGTACTGGATGACTTAGCTGTTCAAGAAGAGGTGCTTGGACACGATGCTGCAGACATCTGCCTGGCTGAACTGGACTCGCTGGCCTATCTGCTGTATACATCAGGTATGAAAAATTCTTCGACTTCATATTGCTGATTTTGCTGGGGACTAACCTGTTCTTTAGGCACGACTGGAACGCCCAAAGGTTGCCTTCTGAACCATCGGGGGTTGTACTGGGCTATCATTGCAATGTGTAAACTTCCCTCGAAGGTCACGAACCCCGACACCGACAAGCGACTTGCTCTTGCCTGTATGTCTTATATTGCTGTATGTACGATAAATCTTGACGTTTACAAAAATCAAGCTATCGCATTTGATGTTCACATCTCTGAGATCTGTCAAAGTTGGTGTCTCGGCATTCGTCTGGTCAGTGGACCTCGATACGAGTTTCTCGCCAACCTCCAAGAAAATATCATTAACATTGGTATCACTCATCTGGGGATGGTCCCTAGTATGATTGAAGCAACATTGTCATCTCCGGATGATCTCCCTTTGAAATATCTCGTCTCTGGAGGAGAGAAAATCTCAGATGGGGTACGCTGCGACTTTATTCGACGTTTATTCGAAATTCACCTTCCTCGATGCAGCTTCTTCGCAAATGGGCTACATCGCCGAAGTTAATTTTAGCGAATTTCTATGGGTGAGTTCAGCATTAACACAGGCAAGAATATTCGCTCAAGTATTTGAACTGGCAAGGCCTACGGAAGCGACAATCGGTTGTACGTCTCGTCATATCACAATAAATGATCGGAAAGAAAATATTGGGCGTCCTTTTACTTCATGTCAGGTATATGTTGTAGACTCTGCAATGAATATCGTTCCTAGAGGCACCCCGGGGGAACTAGTTGTGGAAGGACCACTAGTGGGAGTTGGGTATCATAAGCTTCCCGACGCTACAAATAGAGTTTTTCTGGAATGGCCACGTCCCGGATGCAGATGTTATCGTACGGGTGACCTTGGCGCGTCTTATTTTATGCCTGACGCTTTCACCCCCCTGACATATTTTCTCATGCAGTCCGTCTAATGCCAGATGATACACTCGAAATCATGGGTAGAATCGATACACAAATCAAGCTTCGAGGTGTCAGGATTGAGAGCGAGGGTGTCTCGAACGTCATACTCAAAGCATCCCCAATTCCTATGGACGCCACTACGTTGGTCAGCCTCCATCCTGGCCTTGGTAGCGCGGAGGTCCTGGTCTCATTTGTCGCTGTCTTACATCCGAATATTACTTTCTTCCAACGCCGCAGCGAGCTACCTGTTGTCACCGATGAGGCATTTTCCAATTCCGACACCCTTCAGAACATGAGGGACGCAGCTATTCGAGAGTTAGCTGTGTACATGCGGCCATCATACATAATTCCACTCAATTTTCTTCCTCTCAACATGAATGGAAAAACGGACAACAAGATACTTTCTGCCCTTTTCAAGGAGATACCGCTACAAGATCTCATTCGCTTGCAAGGTCAGGCTTTCGCCCAAATTACTTCTGAGCCTACATCAGAGGAAGCTCAGGTAATTGAGGTGGTTTCCCGAGTCACCGGCCTTGAACCAGGTCATTTCAACCAGTTCTCTAACCTATTCGAGAGTGGGTTGGACTCCTTGAAGTTTCCTGTCCTTGCCAGGGAACTTCGAAAGACGTTTATGACTTCCGTCACTGTTGCAGAGCTAATGCGTAGACCTGTCATTAGAGATGTGGCGAGACTAATCCCGCAGAATGATCCCGACTATCCTAGAGGAGATCAAACAAACATCGTTAACGATTTTGCGGAGAAGTGGAAGTCTGTTGTAGATGGCATCTTCGAACCCTCTTCAATTCAGGCTGTCCTTCCTCCATTCCCTGTACAGGAGGGCATCCTGTTTCGGTGCATAGCATCACCACATCTGTATGTGCAGCACTTTATGTACCGGTGTCATAAATCTGTGGACTTAAGCAAGATGAAACGAAGCTGGGA
The DNA here is from genome assembly GCA_027886305.1 of Lentinula aff. lateritia. Classification (NCBI taxonomy): domain Eukaryota; kingdom Fungi; phylum Basidiomycota; class Agaricomycetes; order Agaricales; family Omphalotaceae; genus Lentinula; species Lentinula aff. lateritia. The sequence goes on along the minus strand of MU795004.1, from coordinate 51,537 downwards.
GGCTGTAATGAGACGGCAAGAAATTCTTCGGTAAATCACTTATGTCTTTCTGCTTTTTCCAATATAATAATTATCCATAGAACATGTTTCATCTTCGATGAAACCCTATTACAGGTTGTTCTTCATGATGGGGTCAATCCACTCCCGTGGCAGTTCTCTGACTATGAGGACAAGGAAAGCTCTAATTTCCGTGATTGGTTTCTACGTGATCAGGCTTCACATGTGTCCACCCGAATCAATGAAGATTTTACTACACCTATGTTCGCCATTGGAATCTACAGAAACTCATCTGACAAAGAAGTGTATGTGGTAATTTCTATCAACCATGCCCTCTATGATGGATTTTCTATGCCACTTCTTGTCCGAGAGTTCCGTCAATGCTACCTGGGTGAAGAGCTTCCTGAACCAGTCCCGCTAGTACAAATGTTACACCCGATCCTATGTCAGAATAAAGAAGACATGAGAGCTTTCTGGATATCTCAATTCGAAGATGTCGACCTTCAAGCGCGTGCGATTCGACATCCGTCATCAATCAGCCCACCAACCTTTTTATCTCACGCATTGGATGTGCCCCTTAGCGATATTCAAGCCAAGAGTCGCTCTCTCCACATTACTTTACAAGCACTTTTCTGTGTGGTGTTCGCAATTTCAGGTCAATCTTTATTTGGATGGAATAACGATGCAATTTTTGGAGTGTGTTTTCCTTCATTACTGATGATTTGATGTTGCTAAATTTATCGTGAAGGTATTACGCGCTGGACGTTCGTTAGCAGCTCATGGTACTGAATCAGCAATCTGTCCATTGGTCTCTGTAATTCCAGCTACTGTCAATCTTAGTCCGAAATTGCCCTGGTCAAACTTACTGGAACGTTCGCAAAGTTTCGTTTCTGAGAGTATTCAACATGAGCAAGTTGCTCTTGGGCAAATTCAGAGATGGCTAGGAGTGACGGAACTTGTGGATGTCCTCTTTTCGTGCCGTTTCGACACCGGTGAACAGGTTTCCGATGTGATTGAGCACATTGGAACTAGTCGTTCGTCACCAGAGGTTCGTCGCCATCTATCACGCCCAATCCATTGTTTTGAATTACATATACAGTTTATCTTTGCTGCCGAGTTTCTATTGCAACCCATCGACGATGCCATCGAGGTTCGAGTTTCCTTCACCGAACCCGAGATAACGCCCGCCGGCGTTCTATCCTTCTTCGCACGGTTGGACCAAGTCCTCGAAAATGTTCTTAGTCACAGCAACAATATTACATGCGATTCTATCATCGATCAGCCTGTAGTGGAAAATGCGCAGACTGCAAACTTGCTTGACGAATCTTCTACTAGTGTCGAATTGGAGCCGGTCTTACAGAAATACATATCCGAATTTCTGGGCCTCAAACTGCCTGCGCTTCGTCCTACCACTTCATTCACGTCCCTCGGTCTCAGCTCCATTAAAGCTGTCTCTCTGTCACGAGTATTGCTTCAACATGGCATCAATGTATCACCTGTGGACATCATCCAAGGTGACCAAATCCGGGCAATTGCTAAACGCGTTCACGCTTCTGCGTCTTTCAATGATGCACCGGAAAGCACGGAATGGCTGAATGATATGAAAGAGAGACTGGCGAATGAGTTGAATGTAGAGAGGTTGAAATTTGAGCCAAAAGACGAGATTGTGATAACGGGATGCACATCATTGCAGACTGGTATGCTTGCGCAGGTGCGAATCAGTACAATGTCAGCCTTTTTCTGGTTAACCATATCTTTACAGACAATCAACTCTAGAGGGCTACTATACATCCACGCTTTTACCTTGCAATTGGCTTTTGACTGCGATGTCCCTCGACTACGGGCTGCTTGGTATGAAGCCGTTCAAAATTTGACCATTCTACGCACGTCCTTCCATTTTATGCCTATCTCAGGCCAATGGGCTCAGGTCACACATTCTATTACCGATTTTAAATGGTCGCAGTCAACCCAGGATGAATTGGGCTCCGCGGCGGCTGACTTCATTACAGCCCTTGCTTTTGACAACGAAGAAACCTTCGCTCGTCCTCCAGTTTATTTTCGACATGTATCTGCTGACATGGAGTACTTGGTCGTGGTTCTGCATCACGCTCTATATGACGGCCTATCTCTTCCAAAACTATTTCATCATGTTCAACAACTCTATCAATCAAAACCCGTTGATGTCTCAACTCCATTCAATCAAGTAGCTGATACAATTTTGGTTGCGGAAAGCAACGGCACGGCTTTCTGGACAAGACGATTAGAATCTGTAAAACCCTGCCATTTCATGGTGCAGAGTAGATCTTTCGGAGAGGCGTGGCGTGCTTCCACTACGCTGGACATCACGACCGCTGAGATACAACGTTTTTGCCGTAGATATCATGTCCATCCGCAGACATTAGGTCAAGCAACCTGGGCAAAAATCCTATGTATGCGGGGAATCCGTTCAGATATTATATTTGGACAAGTTGTTTCAGGGAGGTCGCTCTCCGGGGCCGATAACGTAATTGGACCAGTTTTTGTGAGGCATTATTCTCTTGTAGTCGGGTACCCAACGCTAATCGTACACATAGAATACTATACCTTGCAGAGTTTCCCTGATCAAAGGACAATCAAACCAGAAACTTGTCCGCGACATTCATAGATCGAATAACGACGGACTACCATGGCAGCATGCATCATTACGCTCCATACAACAGCAACTTAAATTTGGAAGCCTATTCGACACACTTTATCTCTTTCAACCACACGTCGGTCTCACTCATGAAAATCCTTTGTGGCATCTCATAACTCGCCAAGACATGCAGGAAGGCAAGACACAGGTGAACTTTCGTGCTACTACTCTATCATATACCAGTCCTAATGTGCTTTCAGTATGCTGTCAACATTGAGCTGCACGAGGGTGACACGTCATACAGAGTCTTTGCTTCTTGCTCGTCGGACGCAATGTCCCAAACTGAACTTGTCTCCCTTTTAGCACAGTTTAATCTATTTTTCGCCGAAATAGTTCGAGCTCCGAATGCGATTGCCTTGCAAGACCAAACTCAAATATTCTCGCACCCAATCAATGTTAGTGTTAGCATGTCACCGACTTCATTGGACGCCAGTGGGGATCTTGAGGCTGCCATTAAACTGTGGTCTCCCACGCAGCAACAACTTTGGAAAATACTCATTGACTTCACTGGTCTTCCTTCCGATGCTATCCGACCATCTACTTTCCTTATTTCAATAGGTATCGACTCGATATGTGCTATACAAGTAGCATCTCTAGCCCGTCGTTCCGGAATACCTCTCGCTGCTACAGATGTTGCTCGTAGTCCGACCGTCCAAGATCTTCTGTTTCTCGACCTGGTTACGAACAAAGGTGTTGTGACTCAATCAAAACCCATTCTTCTCGAGTTATCGCCTGAACTTGTCCGGAATACTCTTGCTCGTCTACCCATCGGATACCAACGTAAAATTTCCCGTCTTCTACCACTCGCTGCAGGAATGGAATGGACTCTCTCTGCCTGGCAGACGAACCACGCTGTCTTTCCGTTTGAATTGGATAGGAATAACGAAGCGATTGATGCCGTCTCATCACGTTTACATAATGCCTGGCAAAAGCTCATTCGCCAACATGAAATCCTACGATCTGTGCTGATCCACACCGAAGAGCAGACTTACAGGGTTCTCCTCGGGATCGTATCAATGGAGGAATTCGAGGTTCCATGGGAAGAAGATACACTACCGTCTCACGATCTGTTGTCAAACAAAACGGAGCTCGAATTGGTGAAGAAAAAGTCAAAAGAACTTGCGGTTATGCCCATCTCATTTGGTCAACCGCTGATCCAACTTGTGCTATTGCATGGGAAGCAGTCGAGCTATATCATCATCGGCTTACATCATATGCAATATGGTGTGTGACTCCTTCCTCGTGCCTGTTCGTTATAGCTAATTCCCTTCGTTCGTAGATGGCTGGAGCCTGCCACTCCTCATGAGAGACCTTGAAGCTCTTTATACGTCCCGTCAGCCGTTGTCAAAGAACGATCTATCTTCGTTCTTAACGATGTTCACTCGAGCACCAGAATTTCTTTTGGAGCAAGAAGTGTATTGGAAACATGCCTTTCCCCTTACCTTTCATCCTCATTTATTCCCCTACTTAAATCGCCATAAAGTCCTCGACGAAACTACAAATTCCAACATCTCATTTATATCGTCGCTCATTCGTAGCGTCTCCAGTCTTCGCAATCTCTTCAGCCTGGGCTGGGCGCGGAATCGGCGTCGAATCACCGAGGGACAAGGTGACACCGATGCTCCTCTTCATGTCAGGCGAGGACGTGATCGTACTTTCATAAACATAACAATTCCCAACGACATTCTTCCCCTCGATATTCTCCAGAGCAAAGCCCGATCGTACTCTCTCTCACTGCAGTCAATACTTCTTGCATGTTGGGCAATTGTTCAAATGAATTGGTCTTCTTCATCAGATGGCGCGACTTTTCTACTCTCCCATGCAGGGCGGTCATCAGCAACCATTCCTAACCTAGATGTGCTTGCCGTTCCTTGTTGTAATTATGCTCCTGTGCGCGTAACTTTGGGCATTAAACCTGCTGGCGCGCTTAAGATCTCCGCAATGACTATCCTGGACGTGGCGCGACGAATCCAAGCTGATCTCACCAATCGGACTCCTGTAGTTGAACAGACCCGGGTTGCGGACATCTCGAAGTGGATCGGTCTGAAAGGAAAACCGTTCTGTAATGTTGCTGTGAATGTGCTGAGGCTGCCAGGAGGACATTCGTTGAAGGATGCAGAAACCCCCGAAAGACTGCTGAAAGCCATCAAGTTTCCATATAGCTCCATGCCTTTACAAATGTTCCCGGGAGATCCATTTTTCCCTGAAATCCAGGTTGGTTGTATTCTTCTTTGTAATCAACGACCATATCTGACTGACCTTCGTTCATCTTGTAGCATGACTGTCTCGTCGAAATCTATTTCAGTACAACATCCACTTCTCACGCTCAATTGTCAAGCTCAGTGTTAGGTTTATCAATTGAGTGTCATGCTGATTTGTTGAGTAAGGAGCAAGCTGGCAAGGTCGTAGAGGACTGGAAAGATTTGGTTTGGATGTTTGGGGCTCTGGAGAACGAGTGAAGTCGGCGTTCGAATCCCTTGGAACCAGCTTGAAGTTTATTGGAGGAATGGGGGTTTCAATTGTACTAAGCAGTATGGATAGACAGATAAATGGTGTATAGACATCAGAACCATCGAATTTCCTTTCTTCCACCGATTTTGTCAATAATTTTCGGATCCGTCCGCTCGAACATGTGCTAACTTACAATGGGAGTGACATTAATAAGCATTAATATCATTGACTCCTATCGGTCTTTTGTCTCCCAACAGGATCGTCTTTATTTAGTGAATACAAGTTTTCAAGCATGGTTCGGATAGATCCAGTGATTCATATGCGATATCAATACAGAGACCGAGCTAATTGTTTTGCTGAATCATTACCTTGATTTGTCTGTCGCGTCCTCAAAAAACAACAGATATATCCTCCTCCTCGCGCGCTTTTGTGGCAGGACCCAACACCCGAAATGCGACTCTAGTTGTACAGATAAGCAACAACCTATCTGTTTATGGATATCGTACAAAGGGAGATTTCAAGGTTACAGAGGTAGGATCAAGCAAATGGAGATGAAGGCGCATTTAAATTTACAGTGATGAACAATGGACTGTCGATGCATGACTCGGAGGCAGTTCTTTTCGATTGCAATACTTTAATTGCATGACAAATCCTTCTAACTAGATTCCACTTCAGTTTCACTACCTCTAGTCGGATCGTACAGTCAAGCCAAGTTTACTCCTGGGTTTCTTTTAGTTTCTTTGCTCTTCCCGAAAAGTAGGCGCTCTACCACTTGTCGGCGTCCCTGTGTTATGAGACAAACGACGCACCCCAGACACGCCCTCTACATCCATTCTATGTATGTCGTGATGATGCGACTCTAGTGCGATGGAGACGATTACTCTGGGGAGATTCCGGGTGGTATTATTCCGGTCGCCTCATTGCTAACTTGAGTCCTCACATGTGGCGCACGTAAATGTTAGCCTTATGCCCCTCATAGAGCACCATTACCAGACCGGTTGTTCGAGAATTGGACCTCGCCAGTATGAGTCATATCCCATCTAAGTATACTAGGTTTATGTAAGGTTTCCTTCCTCTTGTGCCGATTTTGTGCTTACTCTTACCTCCTCACAGCCCTTTCTTGTTCTCCATGCAGGTTGTCATACTTGTTTGATCGTACTTATGGGTTCACTGCCTCTGACTACCTCCCTCTGACTACCTCCCAAAAAACTATAGACTTCCCTCTGAAACATGTCCCTTTCCTATCATAGAGCTTCTGATTCATTTCTTCTATAGTATGGGACTGGACTTATACGGGACTGCGGGAAATATCGCCAGCGAAAGACCGACCCCTCACGTTTTCGCTTTTCCTTGCAACGGAGGCAATGAACATTGATTATTGAAGAGTCAGGATCAGACGGCCAGTGTTATCGAAGAGAACGGGACAGTCTCTTCCATCAGCGGGGACTCAGAAAAATTTGCTCGACACGCTCGTGGTGTTCGAAGTCTATTGCGTGCGCATACATTCCATCCAATAGGCATAAGCAGCGGCGTTTTGATTTAAGGTGGAAGGTGGCATTCTGTTGCGATGTAGACGGTTTCCCCTACATAGGTTTGAATTCGAGTCGGTGAAAGGGTTGACCAAAGCTTTTTGACTTCTAAGCAGCCGTGTTACACGCTCTTCTTTTCATCAGATCTTCGAGTGACGCCCTCCCTGACTTCGGGCCCTCTTCGTCCTTCAGGTCAAGAGGTGGCTCAACGATGGACAAGTCCGTTTGTTGCGGTTTTACACACTGTTTACGTTGTAGCTGTCAATATCTTAGATTGCCGACATACAGAGATTTCTGCCCGTGTAAATCGGTATACATATATGTAGTGTCAAACGGATTTTGTTCCTTCAATTCTCCTGAATACTCGTTGCTCTTTTCCTTGAGGAACATACGCGTGCGGGCGATATTTTACTCACACCGCCACTGACGCGACACGTGTGGAGTAATATAGGCGTTTTCTTGTCGAGATAACATTCTGTTCCTCCACCCTTATGGCCTACACCCCCTTTGCCCTTATTCACAGGGCCTTGGTCACTGTGGTCATCTCCTGGTTGTTGCTGATGGTACGGGCCGACGGGTTCATGCAACAGGTGAGCACTTGCAGTACTTCTTTGTCCCAATCGAATAACAAGTACTAACATGCAACCCAGTCGTTCAGCTTTTCCTGGGATAGCAATTTAGCTGTCCCGGTACCCGTAACGAGTAAGCCGGCTTTGACCGTTACTGGTCAATCAGTGATAATTGAAGCTTCTATTCCCAGCGCAGTGCGATACGCTGAACATTCAATGGTCACGAGGAACAAATACTGGGTGCGTTGTATCCTGATATCTTGACTTCTAAATCGTCACTCATATTTTCCATCTTATCAGGCCTAACCCAGTTGCCCCTTATTATCTTCAAATTTATACATCTGCCTTCGTCTATCCTTTCATAGTTGCCGCAGGTAGCAACCTGAATTATGTACGTCTTTCTTGGGCGTATGGATCTGGGTATCTTATATTGAGCCAACTTTAGAACTTTGCGGTCCCCTTTGGTCCTGGCACTCTTTATCAAATATGCATGGTAACCATTCATCCTCATCCTCAGTGTGATTCTATCATTGATCAATGTTCCCTGTAGTTCGACAGCCAAGGCAATACTGGTGGATGTCAGGCGATGTATACAGTGATCGCCAACACATCGAGCTCCTCACTTAGTTGCTCAAATTCTACTCTCTCATTCCCGCTTGGTCCTCTCGACGTCGATGCCGAAGTTGCGAGCGGACCTTTAAGTCAATACGGTTGGATTGATCAATGCACTGACATCACGGTTACTCCTAAAAACGGCACAGGTGTGTCTCGATTGTTTGCCTTTTGTTCGTGAATAACATATGTGTTGTCTCAGGTCCATACACCTTCACGGCAAGTCCGAATTCTTTGCGTTGAGTCTTCTTCTGAAGAAGAATGAATTATATTAGGTAGCTCCTAGTCTTCACCCTCCTCTAAATATCACATCAAGTTCCGCATCAGCCATGTCATGGACCATCGATTTGACTTGGGCGTCTCCGTTTTTCATCTCCGTTGCAGACTCTGCCGGCAACTATTGGTCTTACGGGCCATTACACTCCGGAGAAGGTAGTAGCTCATGTTTAGCAAGGTGAGACAATTTCGATGACACTTGTATCTACCAAAAATGACCCGGACTGTGTTGTCACTATTGAAGTTCTAGCGGCGGTTCAATCTCAGCTGGTACAGTTGCAGGTGCATCAGTAGGAGCATTGGTAGTGGGGCTCCTTGTCGGCGCTTTGGGTGCTTTCTGTCTCTTCCGAAGGCGGCAATCGAAGAAAACATCGTATGCGGGTCTCGACACTTCATCGCCTTCTGGATCTCCCAATGTCACTCCATTTGATACCGGGTATCGCACTGCTCCTCTGGGTGGCCGGCTTCTGGATTCAACAACTCTCAATCGTAGTCCTTCCGGTACAGAATATCAAGTCGAGCCATTCGTCCTGCCTGATCATAATACCGGCACACTATCGCCTAGCAGTGAGGGACGACAAGACGACCCGAACTCTCAATCTCGATCTGTTTACGTCGTTCACCACGACGGTGGGCGAGCGCCTGTTACAGTATATCATGAAGATGGTACCGAGGTTGTAGAGCTACCACCGAGGTATATTGATGGAGGGAGCAATACTGCCTCCAGGCGTAGTGATGCCCGCAGTAGGAGCGATACACGGAGTGAAGCGGGTCTCAGTAGTAGCGATACCCAGATGAGTACAGAACTAGCAGCCCAGGGAAGCTCGCGGCAGACGAACGATGGTCAAATGCCATCGTTCCTCCAACCTCAGCGGCACCCGCAAGCAACGCCCAAAAAGAATGGCTTCCGTCTACAGCCACCCACATAGGTCTTGAACGTGAAGGACTTTTTTTTCTCTTTTATCAAATTGGTCCTGGGGGATGTCTACATTTAAAGCATATATCTTTCACGAATAGCATATCTTTTTCTCCTACTGCACAGTGCAATGTGCGAATTACACATGGACTGCTCCCTGTAAGAGCTGTAAAGTTCATCCGTTCATTTGAATCTGTATTTTTCTTCACCTTCTGCGAATTTGGCACCACATACATCACATACTACACCTTGGCATAACATTAATCATTTTATATAACCGTTTTCTAAGTTCTTATCGTGCTTGTAAAGTGGCTGTAAACATTGGGTGAGTTTATGTGCGGGAGGATTTCGGCACATTGCGTCATCAGATATTATCCAAGCGCCTGTATAAATATCGACTTTGCTTCCTCCACTTGAGTATCGGTGCTCAGACATCTCAAGGATTTCCATGAAACTTAACAGTCCCCTTCCTCAGCCTCTTCCGAAAGAATGTGCCAAAGCCGCCAAGATATGTGCGCTCGTCTCACTCACTTTATGAATGCCTCAAGCTCACCACGCTGCACTGGTATCTTCAGTCAAATCTTTTGTTGACAGTGGAAACAATGGCCTTGACGGTGTGATTCCTCGTCATGTACTGGAAAATGCGAAGGGGTTTGCGATCTTCAGTGTGTTCAAAGTAAGTTCTGACATCTACTTTCAGGAACAATATTAAACTGCCTTGCTCATATATGTAGGCTGGGTTCCTCTTTAGTGCGAGAGCTGGGTCGTTGAGTATCTCGAATTACTTATGTGCTATCAATCATAACTCTGATGTAATCCGAAGTGGCATCGTAATTGCGAAATTGCCAGATGGAAGTAAGTGTTACGCCATTCTCCACGAACAGCGATACAGGCTGATTTCTGTAGCATGGTCGGCTCCGAGTGCAATCGGGACTGCTGGATTGGGTGTGGGTGGTCAACTGGGTGCAGAGATGACGGACTTCCTGGTTGTCCTCAATTCGAGATCTGTAAGTGTTCGCCATTTATTGTGCTGATCGGATGCTCACACGCAGTTGCGGTCAGTCCATAGTGAGTCAGTCATCGTTCAGGGGTCTATTCTTATTCCTCAACCTACCCAAAGAGATCTTTCATGGCCGCGGGATCTCTCACTCTTGGCGGGAATGCCAGTATCGCTGTTGGCCCTCTCGGACGAAACGGTGAAGCCTCCGGATCACTTAACAGTAGCGGCAAGGTCGCCGCTATGTACAGCTATTCCAAAACCAGAGGATTGTTTGGCGGTATTTCTGTTGAAGGATCAGTCATCGTGGAACGTCAAGATGCGAATATACAAGCATACGAGAATGACTCGGTTACTGCGAAGCTACTTCTTAGCGGTTCGATAGAGGCTCCCCCGTGGGCTTCTACACTCACTAAGACACTCGAGGCTTGCACAGGAATGCCGGGAAACCGACCTTGGATTGATGATAGCAGGGACGACGTCGGGTATGCGTTCGGGGGACTAGCCAGTCCCGGCGCAGAAACGGCCGCTACTTTGCGAAAAACAAGAAAAGGAGGAGACAGATCTCCATACCCTCCGGCATCCTGGGGAGAACCTAAAAGCTCAGGCTCGTACTTCGATTCTAGAATCAATGCTGGCAGCAATGACTATACCAACGGAACAAACACGTTCAGCTCGAGGTCTACTTCGCAATCGTCGAAGTCGTTGTCGATAAGTGTACCTCATAGGGATTTAGACGATGATTCTGTCACTTCAAGTTTTGGTACCCGATTTGAGTCGGATTATTCACCTGAAGAGGATCTACGGAGACCGAATCGAATGAGTTTGTATACCCCCAAGGAGCAAGGAGATCCATTTGCTTCCCTCGGAGATTTGTCCGGACATGGTCGATCTATGAGCATGGCCTCGCCTTCACCCTTTTCGTCCAACAACCGCCGCTATTCGTCGAATCTTTTCTCGAGCTCGCTTCCTTCCTCCAAACTCAGCTCGACGATGGATGTTATGTCTATATCATCTCCCACAACCAATACTCAACAATATATCGCTCCTAAACCAGGGCTTGCTAAACCTTTACTGCGTCACGAAGGTGTTGCTCGTGCAATTGCACTGTATAACTTCGATGGAGTGGAGGCATGTCATTCTATCTTCTATCATTCTTATATACTGAAGGTATTGATATAGTCGGGCGATTTATCGTTGAAGAAGGGTGATGTCATCGTTATTACAAAAAAAAGTGAAAGCTCCGACGATTGGTAGGTGTTCTCATCTCCATGCCCTCTGCATTCTAGTTTATATCCTTTGGCGTAGGTGGACAGGTAAAATTGATAATCGGAAAGGAATATTCCCTGCCAACTTTGTTGAGCTCGTTGGTTAGTGAAATAGATGCAATTGCTCATTGTAAGACTCTCGGCTGCTGATGCTCCAACGGTTCTGCTTTCGCTGTGTACATCTCCGCTCAATCACTGTAAAATAATCCACTACACTTATATATCTGTATCCATCTCTATTTAGACTACTTTCTGTATGTTGTGTAACTGCAAGCACATTCAATCTTAAAGTTAATTATGTATCTACTAGTTTAGGGAACAGGCGCTTAACCGTGGGCACTCCGGCGCCTATAATTCAGTTTTTCCAGTTTTTACTCTTCAGAATCGACGCCAAATCCACCTATCCTCAAAACAAGATCGACAAAAATGGTGAATATTCTGGTCATCAACTGGCTTCTCGATAGTTTAGTGCTGTTTTGCTGCTTTCTGGATCTCTCAATAGGATGGAAAAGGATGGATTAGATGGTCGTAGTTCGGATGACTCTTTGAAATTTGGCCCAAGGAGGCCATTTGGGAAGCCAGACGGTCGTACAACTTTCAATACTGATTTACATTATCTTTCATTTTTCTACGTAGGCCCCAAAGAAAGGAAAAGTCGTCAAGGAAGAAAACACAGTTTCGCTCGGTCCTCAGGTTGCCGAGGGTGAGCTCGTCTTTGGGGTCGCTCACATCTTTGCCTCCTTCAACGACACCTTTGTGCACATCACCGATCTATCTGGAAAGGAGACAATCTCTCGTGTTACTGGTCCGTGCGGCTTACGATTTCATACCGTCTTCATGGTGATCTATTTATGCTAATCTGTATGGTACCGACTTTGTAGGCGGAATGAAAGTCAAGGCCGACCGCGATGAGAGCTCTCCTTACGCTGCCATGTTGGCTGCGCAGGACGTTGCCACTCGATGCCGTGAAATAGGTATCACAGCTCTCCATGTTAAGCTCCGTGCCACTGGAGGAACTGGTACCAAAACCCCAGGACCGGGTGCACAGAGCGCTCTCCGTGCACTGGCTCGTGCTGGAATGCGCATTGGGCGGATTGAGGATGTTACACCTGTCCCTACTGACTCTACTCGTCGCAAGGTACGCTCACGAAATTTTTGTTGTCCATAATGCATTGCTTAAATGCGTATCATTGTCTCCCTATTTAGGGTGGTCGTCGCGGTCGTCGTCTGTGACCAGCCTATCTTTTTTATCTCTGGTCGTGTCTGCGTATGTAGAAACATTCTCAATATATTTGCACGGCCTTCCTTGAGGGTTTTGACCCTCTTGGAAGGATCAGTTGCCAGACCAGCGCAGCAGGTTCATCTTATTGAACCTGTCCCGCAGTCTCTTTACATCGTAATATTGGGTTGAAATGTAATAATCCTGAGACCTGCGTGTGTGTAGAATCATTGGGTTTACAAATATGTTTTACGAATCGGCGCTTGAAGCTTCAAATTGAATCACGATGTTCATTTGTTCATGAACTTTGACTCTCATATTTCAAACAATACGTCTCTCGATTTCTTTTACGACCCTCGTACTCACGGATACCAAGGCCCGCCGCGAAGCGTCCGCCTTCAAAGGGCTTGTGCGAATGGCGGAGGTGCGATATCAAAGAGTTCAGATGGCACCAGATGTGTGGTGACCGGCAAAGAATGTACTGTCCATCATGTACTTTTCCTGACTACAATTCTGATTATCGGCTTCAGCTCTCAAAATCCTCAGGATAGTGGACCCGTTGCAGACAAATGATTTCGAGGATTCGATCCAATACAAAACCTCAGCAGTTGGTAAAGGAGGCTTTCGGATTGAGGCGTCAAGAAATCTGTGGGATGGAAGTGGCTTGAAAATCGATAGTAGCAGCACTTGTGTAGCTTGGTGTCGCGAAGGTCCGTCTGCTGCTGTTAATCCGTTTTTATTTTCTATCCCGAGACAACGCATTGGACAGAATACAAGAACAAGATCCTCACTAGTGCCCGTAATGGCGAACTTATTATGTGGGACATCAACAAATCTGGCTCGAAATATGGTACGTCGCATAATATAACCGAAGCGCATTGCGTCTAAGCCATGCCACAAGAACGCAAGTCGAAGGATCACATACGGTCCATACACGCATTGTCAATATCTCCGGTGGTCTCGAATTACTGTATAACTGGGTCTTCTGATGGAGATTTGCGTGTATGGGTCAGTCAACGGTCGCTACCTCTTGTACGGAGCCTAATTGTCTCATTGGAGTTACTCAGGATCTTCGAGAATTTCAGAAATCCATCATGCGCGTCCGCCATCCAACAGGCATCCGTACAATCGTATTCTCCCCCGTCGTATGGTCCCCTCTTCAAGCCGTCGTAGGGCTAGATAACGGAAGCATCCACAGGTAACTTTGAAAACATCAATCTTGATTTTAGGTTGACTTCCTCTGCTTCGTAGGTGGGACCTCAAGATGGGACAGCGGGGCTCGCTAGACCGTATCATAGTAGCCCATTCTGCCTCTGTAACTTCTTTGGATTGGTGCAGCACCTCCACTGCCACCAGCGCCTCAAGTCCTCCCACCTCTGAAACTACAGGAAATGGCTATGGCTGGATCGTAAGCGGAGGGCTGGATCGTTGCGTGAACGTCTGGGATTTAACCTCGGTGACGAACAGTAAAAGTTCGCATATGCCGCACAAGCCAACGTATACCCTACACCCATCCTTTCAAGTCCGGCGCGTCCTCTGGCGACCCTCACACGAATGTGAAGTTGCCGTAATCTCAAATGGTGAATTCAGCTCAGGGAGTAATCCTGAGATGGGTTCCAATACGACTCCTGCTATTTTACCACACACGCCTGGTGTACCAGTTCGAACGACTTCAACTCGGGGCGTTCAAGGTGGACAGGGTATATTTACTAAGAAAGGAACTGGGTCCGGTCTTGGCCTTGATATGCCAGGCAATGGGGTTCTGCGGAGCAAGAATGGAATAGGTGGCTTTGCGGTTACGGGGAGGCCCAAAGGATCTTCACAAATCGATGGTGGAGTTGGTGACGTAGCAGAAATTTGGGATGTAAGGAGAGGTTGGATAGCGAAGTGGCATGTCAACGGAAGTGCTGCTGAAGGTGGTTCAACCGGTATGTGTTACCCCATTTTCTTGAGTTATATCTAAGCCAGAATTATGTTGTTGTAGACTTTGCTTTTGGAGATCCAAATACGTTATGGACGCAACACAGCTCTGGAATGTTTTCTCAACTCGATCTACGGGACGCCACCAAGCCTGTCGATGCTATCCCTCGAGTTTCACTTACTTCAAATGCATCCGGCTCGTTGACCTTTGTGTCCAGCTCGGCGAACCGTTGGGAAATACCATATGATGATATGTAAGTCAGAACGTCCTGATACTAGGCGCAATGTTTCTAACTTCATCGTTAGTCGGCCTGAAGTACTCAAGCGGGCTACCAAGTATGGAATTAAACAGAAAGGGATTGGGGATACTGTGTTCCAGAACACCTCTCAAGTCATTGGGACGCTGGATGGTCTGGCGTTTGACAGTCTTCAGACATTTGTGCATTTGGCGAAAACATATGTGATCGAAGGCGAAGACCGGCGGAAGATTTGCAGCTCCAACGCGCAGGTAGGATAAACACACTCTGTGAATGGTCAAGAAACAATCACACACTTTTTAACAGATCGCTTTCGAGGCAGGGCATTTAGGAGCAGCACAAATTTGGACATTAGTGGCAGTGTCCTTGACTAACATTATCCCCAATCCTCCAACTCGACCGCCCTCCAAAAACAATAAGGTCCACTCCGTTTCTGCACCTGCCATAGTATCCCATGGAGCTGACACCAGCCCAGGAGGCAAATCTACTCGGGGATCCGAGAAAGCTTCATCAATCTACAGTAAACAACTGTACACTCGCAGTCTTTCTAGAGCTTCAGGACATACAAGGCGTACAACTCCTTCGTCGTCCAATAATACTTCACCTCATTATGGTCTGACTTCGCTTCCTCCTATGACGCCAATGACCGGAAGGCTCCCTGCTTATCTTGGAAGACGAGAATCCATTGATTCAAGTATCAATGGTGTACCAAGTATGACCGCCAGGAGACCGTCAGTCTATCGACGCCCTTCGACATCGTACAGTGCCAGTCCCAGCAGCTCGAGCTTGAAGCATGTCGGTGAAGGCGCTTTGGATGATTCAGACAGCAGCTCGTCATCTGAGGGCGAGGTTAACGTTGATCAATCCAAAGACAGTTTCTTCGAAGAAGAATCAGATATGCGAAAGAACCACGTCTCTCCAGCGGTTGCCACCTCGCGAATTTCTCATCCCAGTCCACTTTCGCGTGTGGCTGGACAGCATCAATGGAAGGAGAACGACGCAGAGGGAGAAGGGCAAGATGATGAGAATGACGACGATGAAGCTTCGGCTTCTCCGAGATCAACTGACAGCGAGGCGTCGAATGGTAGTAACACCAGTCTAACTCGAACCGGAATTTCTTCAAATCGCAGATCTCTCAAGCGTAGCTCAACTTCATTGACAAAGAGGAATACCAAGACAAGAGGTCAAAGTGCGAGCTTCCTCACACCTGTTTCTTCTCACTTGTCTATGTCCTCTCAACAAAAGCCACTCGTTCGACAGGACTCTAATAGTAGCATACGCACAGTCATTGCTGGCGGGGAAGTTTCGTATCGTGGTGATCGGAATAAAGGAAATTCCCTCAAAGCTGAAGAGACTATCAAACAATTGCGGAATGTGTCTATTCAACAGCGTAAAGATAAAACATCCTTGCTGGAGATAACGGAAGGAAAATGCGACGGAGAAGTTCTGCCTTCAAGACAGGTCGTCTGGACACAAAGGCACGAGGATATAGTAGAAAAGGATGAAGGGAAGATAAGAAACGTTGTTTGGGCTGCAGTGTACCAGAAGCTCGAAGAATTCGCTGATGATGTGAGCCGACTTTCAAATGATCCTTGTTTGAATGATCTCATACAGAAACCCAAGGGAGATATTCAGATGTGTGCTATGTTAGCTATCCTTATTTCTAAAGAGTTGTGCTTGGGGAAACGACGCCAACTGATGTTCATCGACAGTTACATCGGTATGCAACGCACTGGAAGTATATTTTTTCGTCTATACTTACCATGATTCCAGAACGGCTCATTCGTTTACAACTATTTACTTGTGCATCCTACATCAGAAAGCATGTCCTGGTAGAGGACATTCAAAAACCCTCCCTGGTCGAGACCGTTATCTATACCTCATGTGGACGTTGTAAGAAGGCTTTTGTCAGTACTTCCCAATCATCTGTTACTGGGGAGTATTCCTATTGCACTAATTGCAGGCTTTCAATCACATGTGGCATCTGGTGAGTTCGCTCTTGTATTCTAAGGATAGTGTTAGATGCAAACTCTCAACAGTCGCCTTCCTGTCCGAGGTCTGATGTTTCAGTGCTCTGTTTGTGCTCATGGAGGTCACCAATCATGCTATCGAAGATACTACACAACTCGCCCGATGGATGTCCTGTCTCACGTTCCAAATGTCCTTTCCAAAGCGCGACAAACAACCTCAGGTAGTGAGATACCCAGAAGTACTGCAAGCACTGCGAGTACCGCTGGCACGGATGATGAAGCAATGAGTACGACCAGCACCAGTAATCGAGACACATCCAGTGAGACTGGCGTCGAACCTTCGGAGACGACTTCACACACAAGATTACTATTGGGACATCCTTGTGTCGTCCCGCTTTGCGGTCATCACTGTTGGATTGCAAACATAGAAGACGACAGAGGAGTTTAAGATTACGGATCATTATCTCTATGTACAATACTCGATAAATAATTTGTACACGGATGAGGATCAGAATGAGTCATGGTACATGGTCATAGCCTCATAATCATCCATTTCATCGTCCGTGAGGTAATTTGACTCACTTGAAGCTTTGTTCCTCTTTGAGGTGGTGGATGCACCGGTGGAATGCGAATCGTTCCATGCCAACACCGTGGGATGTGCGGTGACTCTGCAAACCACGCGTCAGGGTATTAATTGCAGCGTATTTCGTTATTAGATAGCTTACTTGGAAGGGTCAAAATTGAGCACCTGTAGATGCTTCAAGTTGGTCGCTCGCGACAGCGCGACATATGCTACGCAGATATTGGGTCAGCTGGAATGAGACACTCATCAACAGATAAAGCAAAGACCTTGTCCCTTCTCGAAAACTTTTCCTAGATCTACTTTGACTCGCTCCAGGGTCTGCCCTTGTGACTTGTGGATACTTAATGCCCACGCAAGGATAAGGGGAATCTGAAGGGGAAATTAAATCATTTATCCCAGGTGAAACTGAACTTTCCGATGTTACCTGATCTCTTCTGGCTTCCATTGTGCCCAGCGGACTATTCACAGTAAACTCCAGCGGGATGCAAAGCATCTCCCTTCCGTTGGTAAAACGGACAACTGGCCAAACACGGGCATTAGAGGATGGGTTGTTCTCATCCTCTTCCTTCCCCTCCGCCTCCTCTTCTTGTTCTGGTTCGTACAGAGTTTGAAAGGGCATGTTCTGACCGGAATCTATTCGAGCAACGGATATTCCGTTTTTGAGGGCCTGTTTACTAGTGCTAAAGTTCGTGATAGTGCCAACTGAACCATTGACCAAGGAGCCTTGCTCTAGGTTCTATTCTTTTGTAAGAAGAAAGTATGGCCATCTAACATGACAAGATCACGTACTTTGACTAGCATGACTTGAGCGCCCACCTACCAAAATGATCAGAATACTAGGATCACTGTTCACATCAAGGCCAGGCCTACCTTCAGTGTAATAGACTGGGGAACAACAAGTCTTTCCAATAGACGCTCCATCTGTGCATAGTTCAATGTATTTCCATTTGCGTCTGTTCCAGGGATGTTCATCGCGCGATAAGTATGAGGATCTCCAGGCAAGTTCGAAAGTCGAGCGTTGTTTGCCCGATCCACATCAGCTCGATGAGGAAATCTACAATTAACGATCACATATATATATCCATGAATGATATCAAACAGGCGTACAGTTCTGTAGGTTGAACACCGTCCTCGTAAGTGACATCACGATTCAGAGCCTTAAAAGCTTTGATCGTGGATTCAGACATTGTACCGAATCGCATCTCATTCAGCATATTGACAAAACCTGTGGAGCGACAATCAGAGCAACTTATACAATACGGACATCATCTTACTTTGATCTTTCTGACGGAAAACTTTCTTCAATATGACTGGTGGGCCAACACAATCCCATGTTTGGGCTTCAAAGGCGAATGTGGCCAGCGCTTTATTGCTATCTCGCTTATTAGGAACAGGAGGAAGCTGACAGAAGTCACCAGAGAGGACAAGCTACCATAGAGAAATCGACATCAGAGTATGAGGACCAGCTATGGATTACCGACCTGGATGCCGCCGAAGGGGGTCTCAGATCCGCGCAATGCTCGACCTATACATTCCTGACCAAAATAACGAATAAGATAAAATGGAGAACAAAGAATGATATATTGACCAGCTTGTCAAACAAACCACCATCAAGCATAGAAACTAAGGTCAGGTTAGGGCAAAGTCACTGGCATACACAGGACAGGGTTCTTCACTTTCGTCAACAATGAGGGCATGAACGTTTCTCCAACGGTCCCAGACACTACGGAGTTTTTTCTGACCGCGGAACTTGCCAACGTAGGTCTTCGTTGGTTCTTCGCCCAAGCCTATTCCCGCCCACGAATGAATAGTACTGCCTCCGATGTTAACAGCTGCGATGCCTAGATACACATTAAGAGTGTGTACTTCTCGAAATCATAGGAGTGTTCCACACCTGTGCTAGCAGTGATAGCGACTTTCTTATTGGTGCTTCGGAAGTAACGAATAATTTCGCGAAGTAACACAGATTTCCCAGTCCCTAGGCTGATTGTGAAAAAGTGAAGCTTAAAATAGTCACTGATTGGACGCGTACCTGCAGAACCTGTAAAGAACACATTTTCCCCATTTTCCACCTTCTTGAGTACCTTCTTCTGCTCCGGGGAAAGCACAATCTCAATCGGAGACGAGCCAGTCGCTCCTAAAGGGGGGGCATCGATGATTTCGATGTCTGAATCGTCGCTTATAGGTGTAGGGGGCATTTGCTTTCGTGCGGGAATCGATGAGCGCGCTGTCTTTGAAGATATAGGCCCTGTCGCGACTACTTCAACCTCAGAGTCTGAGTCAGCAGATGGATTTCGTCCTGGATTTGAGCTTAACGAAATTGCAGAAGCTGGAGGACGATGATGAACGGCGACGGAACACTACGAGAATGTTTGCGCACCAAGCCAATCTTGTGCATCTTGGTAGGTCGAAAAGCCGCGATGTTTTGCGCCTGGATAGCGGGATGTCTAGGGAGTTCACTCAGAGCACCGTGGCGCAAGTTTCCTGCAAGTGGAACGCTACATTTTGTTTACACTATCGGTCCAGGTGAATTCGATCATCTGATAATAATTATAGAGAATTGATTGATTAGAACTTACTTCATCCCATGAGTTATATATCTTGGGCCCCTCTCTTCCTACACAAACAGCGTAGTAGCTCTTCTTTGAAGCTTTTGGCATCGTTAGTACATGTTGAACATCTGGCAAACCTAGAGTAGCGCTCGAAAGCGGCAGCGCGGTCATGGGACTTATCCAAATCGCCACGAGGCTTGAAAGTCACTCTAATTTCGCTTGAGGGTCAGTACTCAGTACTCGGTGCTTATCTTGGGCTCGTCACCCGCAATTTGGCAATGCAATATTTTGTGGTAATCGGGCAGAAAGGTGCCCAGATAGAAGAGGTTATGGAAGAAGTATGTCGTCTTCCACATCTCCGGTGTGCCATTCCAACATCTCTGCGTTCTTTTATAGGTCGTACCGGTCAAATATTTAGCCAAGTCTTTCTTAACGTTCGCTCATCTCTATCTTAGTATCACTTCAACCAAGCTGGATTCAAGTCGCGCTCCGAAGCTGAACATTGCATGAAAGCTGTTGAGGTTAATCTGCAACCATCTTTACCCAAAACAAACAATGTTTCGGATCGCTACCCAAATTCCTCCACACATTGGGAAGAGTCCGATGAAATGCTCATTCCACTACCCTCTCCGTCGCCGACTACCGACCTGCCGACTGGGCCAACGGCGATGATAGACTCTGCTCCGCCAAACGTAGATCAGACAGCTCAGGTTGGTGTAATTAATCTTTCCAAGGAGCAAAAACAAGTCCTGGAAACTGTTAAAGCGGGCGGCAATGTCTTTTTCACGGGGCCTGCAGGTGACTACGGGCTCCCAACGAAACCTTCTTCCACAAATTCTGAACATCCATAGGGACTGGCAAATCTGTTCTTTTGCGGGAAATCATCAAAGTTCTTCGATCCAGGAAACTGGAGGTTGCGGTAACCGCGAGTACTGGGATTGCAGGTATCAGGTGTCTTTGGGAACGAAAATGCAATATTTAGCTGAGGTTGTTGCAGGTATCAATATCAAGGGATCCACTGTGCACTCCTGGGCCGGCATAGGCCTTGGCAAAGAAAAGGCCGCAATACTTGCTTCAAGAATTAAAAAATCTATTCACGCTAGGATAAGCTGGACCGAAACCCATGTTTTGATCATCGATGAAAGTGCGATCATGGTTAAGACCACCATTTTATTTACTAAATTAAGTTTAGTATCGATGATAGATGGCAGACTCTTCGACAAACTTGTGAGGACCCGTCTTCCGAGGATTGTTCAGTTCTTACCTTGCAGTACAGGAATATATAGGTCGGGTTGTGCGAGAAAACTCACGTCCGTTTGGCGGGATACAGGTATGTCTCGCGAATTTGAATGGCCGAGAAACTATCGTACTAGATCTTTCTTCAGCTCGTCATTTCCGGCGATTTCTTCCAACTTCCACCGGTTCCAGACAAAAGTTACCAACACAAAATGCCTTCTGTCTTTGCTTTTGATGCCGAATCATGGCCTCTATGTATCAAAAAGATCGTTTTATTGACCCATGTGTTCCGCCAACGCGACCAAGGTTTGTGGCGAATTGAATCCTCAACTTTTCTCAACCAAGTTTATCTTCAACAGCATTTGTTGATATTCTTGCGGAAATGAGGATCGGAAAACTTTCCGATGATCATATCAAAGCCCTCCATGCACTCAGACGTCCTGTAGTCCATCCCGATGGTATAGAGCCATCTCATCTGTAAGTCTTGTGCTGTATACAATGAGGGTGGTCCTTGATAGGACATCAAAGGTTCGCCACGAAATTGGAGGTTCAGGATTGTAATCAAAGAAAACTAGATGCACTGCGGAGCACCTCCGTCACTTACCATAGTATGGATTATCGAGGCATAGATGTTCAGAAAAATCTCATCGACAAAAAAGAAGCAGCGAGGCTACTTTCTGAGCAGGTGGCGCTAGAGGAAATTACCTTGAAGGTAAAACTCATCGTGTAGTACTGTAACAGACGAAATCGTCTCACGCTGATCTTACGAACTAGGTTGGAGCCCAGGTCATGCTCATCACTGTGGTATCATTTCTATGTTCACATGTGTCGATTCTCATACTACAATCTCCAGAACGTCATTCAAGGAAGCTTAGTCAACGGATCTCTCGGCAAAGTTATCGGCTTCATGACCACACATCAAGCTCTTCAAGAACACATCCGAGTCGTCGAAATGAGGCAAGTCGGCGGGCCTCGCGCAACTGCACGCAATCAAGTCCCCACAAAACGTCCCAGAATCGAATTGAACGATCCTGAACTGGAATTTGAACCTTTGACCACTGCTGAATTCACGAAAGACGAAAAATGGCCACTTGTCGAATTTACTTCTGGTCTTTTACTTCTCTGCTCCCCAGAAAACTTCACTATTGAAGGTTTTCTCGGAAACGTGGAAGCCAAGAGAATCCAAGTTCCTCTGATCTTGGCATGGGCGTTGTCGATTCACAAGTCGCAGGGTCAAACATTAGAGCGAGTCAAAGTCGATCTAGGAAGAGTATTTGAAAATGGTCAAGGTAAAGCGGCATATTTCCTTCACACCCATTCTCTGATACGAGTCTCAATATTGTTTTATCTAGCATATGTCGCTTTATCTCGCGCCACTTCCCTGGAGGGATTGGAGATTGTAAATTTCAATCCGGCAAAGTAAGTGATCATCTTTTCAAAGACCAAAATAGTAGCACTCAATCACTGATAGAATCCAGGCCCATTCTCGTGTTCTTGCTTGGCAAAAGCAGTGGATGCCCCAAAGTCATATCAAAACTCTGAACAAGACCCAGAAATCAGAGGTTTCGGAGAGACCTTCAACTCCAACGCGCGCAGCAACCTTGCCAAGCCCGCGTTCATTAGTTCGTTCAGCCAAACAACGTCAGCCCGATCCGGACAGAACCTTATACGACGATGCAGAGATGGACTGTGATGAGGCCATATCTCGATATCACGACCATCTACCCATTTCTCCATCTCGTTAGACTTGAGCCGTATCTCACCATCCATCTAGCGGCCATCTAACGTACTCCATCCATCTTTCAAGGTATCTATCTTTAACCTTCATATAGTTTTCGATTTTGCTATCTGTAACACGCAATGAATGTACTATTTACAAACTACTACTACTACATGCCATACATTTTGGCAATGGAATATACACTATTTTATTTTGTGCAATACAAAGGAATATCAGAATATAAGATGTGGGTTGATGTTCAGTGGTGTTTGGGGTAGGAAATAGGTCAGCATGAATTCATATGTAGGTCGTACCACAAATAACAAAATACTTCGTGCACGTCCTGGACGAAAAAAGAAGAGGGTATTCAGATTGGAGTTTGGATATCGTCATAAGGACTAGGATACAAAAATAATCTCCTATGTAATAGCCATGAATTATCATAGAAAAAAAAACAAAAAGTAGTCATGCATAATAGATAGTCACTTCAATTTTGTCCAAAAAAAATATAAACAGAAAACAGAAGAAAAACAAAAGAAACTGCGATCAAGACTACGAATGAAGTGGTGATGGGGGTCTCGCAGAAGAGGAACTGGAAGGTATTGTCTCGCCCGACTCCGATTCGCCTATTATCGGTAAAGTGGGTGACCGCGGATCTGCTATAGACGACGTCCGGGTAAGACTTTCCTCGCCACCACCATTCACCGACCCAGACTCATCCGTTTCAAAGACGGACGAAGTCGCAGAGGGAGGTGAACTTTGCGGTGGTGTTGTATCGCCTAACGAGCCCTGCGACTGTGCGGGTCGAAGTCGAGAGGGTAACGGTGGGGGGCCCATATCCGTATTCATACGTTCTTTCGTCGGAGACGATGGCCCCCGTGCAGATGGATGAATACTATTCGCCGGGCGTGGAGGCAATTTCGGCGTAAAGTCTTCTGAATTTGGTGATAAACCTATATTACGCAGAGGCGGGGGAATGCTGACGATCTTTGTCGTCTTGGATCCGTACGAGTACACAGGAGTGGGTTCTCCTGGAGGAGGGGCCGGTAACGGATGTGCACGGTTGTTGTTAGTATTTGACTCTTTTGAATCTTCAGAGAAGAGCGTGTGAGCGTTGCTGATAAGATCTTCCATCAACGAATCATTCCATTGTTGCACGCTCAATAGATCCCCGGTTTTAGGGATCTCGTCTTCGCCGAATATGACACCACCAAATACGATCGCAAGGTTTTTTGGGTCCATCTTGTTCTTGTCGGAGTTAGCTGCTACTCGCGCGAGATGTTCGACGAGGGCTTTGAGGGTGGCGTAATGAACAGCGGGTAGGCGTCGCATTTTGGAACGGAGTAGGGCGAAGTTGTTAGAATGGTGTTCCGCTATGCATCAACTCTGAAATTCAGACGAATTTCCAAACGATGGAGTAAATAAACACACCGATATCCTGGGTATGCTGTATGCGGTCTTGCAATGAGAATCTGAATACTGGTTCAGGTAGCTCTCGAAAATAGAGCTGGGAAACTAAATGTGAATGCCGACCCCGATAGATTGAATTGCAGAACAACACACCTTCATCAAAGACGCAACCGCATAAATATCATCCTTCGTTTTGAACTGAAACTTTTTCTCGTCCTTCTCATACTCATGCTGCAAGGTCTGCACAATCGCGTGCCTCCCAGACACTCTATAAATCCCCTCCGCGTCTAATCCTCGTTTGTCAATCTCCGCAATACACACCTTGACAATTTTCGGGACTTCACTCTCAGGCAAGTTCTTGGTCGTGGCATAGTCGAGGAGGCTGAATCCAAACGCCAAGTCATGGCATTCGCCCACTTGGCCATGTTGATAAAGTATGGGATCGGGTATGGCAGAGGCCAGTGAGCGAGGAATATATGACATGAATCTATGTTTGTCCTTTTCTGGTGAAATCTTGTTTACGACGCCACGGGCGTGAGACGAAAGTTGCGTTTGGGTAGTAGTCGTAGCTGTCATATTGTCCGTATATCTCTCCAAGGCGGCCTTTACAGTCGTTGAACATTCTTCGACAAACATGGACAGACTCTAACAACGGACGGGGTCAAATCAAAATTTCATTGGAAACAGGCACTCAGGAACGCACGTTGTACCCACTCTCCAGTATCTTCGTCCGTCTCAACCTCAGAGTCTCAAGCCAGTAAACAGCCTTGCGATACTCCTTATCAGCCTCCTCTAGTTCCCTCTTCGCGCGTACAGTGCGCAAAGCGCTATTATTCTCTCGCCCGCCGAGACTTTCTTTCACAGATCCACTCTTGTCCAAAAAGCCCATGAGACTATTTAGTTGCTTTTTGCCATGTTGGGCGAGATCCGCGAACGCAGTGTTGGAAGAAGGAGATCGATTTCGAGCACCGGGAGCGCTACCTGACGGCCGACGATCAAGAGCCCGTAGAGGTTGGGGTGCGGTGACGGTTGGTCGAGTTGGACCCGGGGATTTAGAAAGTACTTGATAGTCCCCAGTGGGAATTGTAGGTGAAGTCAGAGGATTGGCTGCTGCCCGTTTGGATTCCTGACGCGACAAATGTAATGTGAAAGGCGTATAAGAGAAGTATAAGAAAACTCGGACCTCTACTTCAGCAAACTTTTTCGTATATCGCGACTTTAATTTGGGTAAAGTGACTTCGGCGTATTCATTGTACGCGGAAGTGGATTCCTTGAGATCTTCTTTGATTCGTTTCCTTATTCGCTCTTGGGTATCCTATGATAGATGATTTAAGTACCTTGCCTGGAAACATTGTAAATGAAAGACCTTGAGCGACGTAAGAGGAGTTATGATGTCGGAATTTAGGGTATGAAGGAATGCCTGTCGGGCTTGAGCCTCTGAGAACAGCTTCACATTAGCGAAGCACGATATTCAAGGTAACTAATGCTCACCTCGCTCAATATTTTCCCTTATTTCTACCCATGCAACTCGAGCCGTGCTCATATCGCTCCGATCATCGAGAAAAGAGTCTATTGATTTGACCTTCTTGTACAATTTCAGTAACGATTCCACACTATTTTCCAGCTTTCGAGTTAGCTCCAAAAAGCATCGGAAGGCATATATTTCTCACTAATTGTCCTCGATTCGTTTTCTGAAAACAGAAGTTACTCCGTTGATAACAAAATACTAACAATTAGTCAATGCTTACCGTTCATTAAAGAAACTGAGATAAGAATCATTCAAGAAGCGAATCTGGACGTCAAAGAGGGGAATAGGACCATTTGTTTGAGGAGCTTCAGAGATAGAACTCCGTGATGGTGGTTGGTGAGTGTCTGTCATGAAGATCGTTGAAAATAAGCGCAGGTCACATCAGTTTGCCCCAATAAGCGCCAGCGATATCACAAGCAAATACGCTCCAAGCCTTCGACAGTTTGTGACGTGATTACTGGCTGTTGACATTGTAAAAAAAGAATCACTGGGGAGAGTTGGTTAGACGACGGCACCGAGGATGAAAGCAACCAAAATAATGAAATAAATCTGCAGAAAGTCACCAACAAATTGAAAGGAGAATATCTATATAGCGTGGTAAAAGCTTCACCCTGACTGGACGTATGCATTATGATTGACAATCAAGGCGAAATTTTAGTGCTTCTGAACCAAAATTCTCTCTTGCTGGTCAAGATCATACATCGCTCGTAAATCCTCATTGACTCTCGCTCCAAAGTTGTCATGCGCCTCGTTGTCGCCTCGCACCTTGTAAATTTATGTATTGGCCTATTGTCGGTCGCATGCTCGATGCCTATTTCGGTGAGTGATTCATAGTGGGAAGCACAGTGTCTTCATTCTCAACTTTTCTAAAGGCTAGCAATGCTTCGGAATCTCGTGCTACAGCTGGGGTATTTGTTCAGCATCGGGGATTAACCCCCAATTGCACAGAGCCACAAATGCCTCATCCGAAGCCTCACACGATCAACCCACAGTCACCCACACTGGAAGCCCCCCTTATTGTCTCTTTCTTATCAGGCAAATCAGATGGTAAAGATGAGAGAGAACTTGGGGAACTTTGGAAAGCGCGGGACGTGGTCAGATCATTTTTGAACCAGCCTAAAACGAGGGGAGGCAGACCAGCTGGGACGCTCTTCGAACTGTCGGTAGACGATATCCACTGGGCCAATCAATACAAGGCATCTGGACATCTCAAGCATGGTATTCACATCAGCGTGGAAAATGAGCAGGATAAAGAGGTTTGCAATCCGAAGTGTACCTTCATACTGCTGAAACCACATAGCCATTGGAAGTATGGTGAATACGTTGATGGGACGGCCTTCGAGGTCTCGGGCTTCACGGATGATCACGATATTCTCTGAACAATATTCTGATAGAAAATATCACTGAACTAGGTTGTGCAGAAGAGGTAGAGAGATGGGTGAATTGCATTCAATAACTGAATAAATTTTGATTCTAGTTTCGCCTTGAGAAAAGATAGTTCCAAATAAGGAAATATCAATATAAGCGCTATCAGTGTACGTAAATTGATTGCAAATTGAGAAGTACGGGCGCCATTTTTCTTTATCTTCTCTTGCGCTTGGAACCTTCCCGAACCCTTTACCTCTCCCGTATACAATTTGGAAATTGTTGAATCTGATCAGAAGTTTTGTTTAAGCTCCCCACGTCAACTATGGGCTCTCAAGTGATCCTTATTCCTGACGGTGTCGTCAACATTACTACGAGTCTAAGCGCGTAAGTCCCCTCTACGAAATTTTTCAATTGCTAAACGGATATCATCGAAGTAGCGTTTACACCAATTCGCTCATTATTCCCCTCTGTTTTGCCGCTGCTTCCATACTGGGTTTTGTGATTCACTTGATAGCAAGAGTTGAGCCTGTTAGAAGACTTTTCAGACGAAACGGAACAGTTCCCAATTCAGAGGAATCCGCAGCACCAGTCCAACCTGAAAACCTCATTCAGGAGCTCAATGCTCACGTAGGAAGTCATGGGGGTCCTCTTATCTATGCGTACATGTTAATTAGGCTTGTCGGCACGCTAGCTCTGCTCGGATTGTCTATCACGAGTCTGATATTGGACGAGTTTAGACGGAATGGGACAAAAGGCTTGGAATCACTTGAAGGGCATGAAGATGTCGTAGATTCGCTGGGCAAGTGGGGCAAGAAACATCCAAAAAAGAAGTATGGCACTCATTACACCAAACGAGAATGGTTGGAGGCTGCTATGTGCCTTACATTCGTGCGTATCCCGTTATCTCCCTATTAGTCTAAACTAGCTGACGCGTTTTGCGCAGCTCTATACCTCACTTCTGGCTCTGATATCGGTCACAGCTAAACCGAAGTGGAGTAAAGTTGTCACAAGACATCTCAACACTGTTCTCCTCGCCACGCTTTCTGTTTATCTGTACCGGGACGTGTATCCGCTGATAACTTTCACTCTCAAACCTAAGGACCTTTCAGAAGGTGGAATTCTATGGGCCAAAATTGCTCTCCTCGCTGTCACTAGTGTGGTGATTCCTCTGGCAATTCCTCGGGCTTATGTTCCAGTTGACCCTAAAGTTCGTGCCTATATTTATATACATCTCAAAAGTTACTGATATCTAAATAGAATCCTTTACCTAAGCCAAGCCCAGAACAGACTGCGTCAATCTTCTCATTAGTCACCTATGCTTTCATAGACCGATTGGTACTGGCAGCGTACCGCGTCAGTCATTTAAATTTCAACCAACTACCCCCCTTGAATGACCATGACTCTGCGGAGTACCTCAAGTCATTGAGTTTCAAGGTCAGAACATCATTCATCTCTCACTAACACAATCCGATAACTTGCTCTCCTTAGCATCTCGATGTGTTTTCTGGGGCACCAAAAAGACACCTATTTTTCGGCTTGATCCATATTTTTCGTAGCGCCTACGTTCAGCTTGCTGTGATGATTCTGGTGCATGTTTTTGCGAACTTCGCCGCTCCTATTGGTCTCAACAGACTTTTGCGGTACCTTGAGCCTGGAGGTGAAAGGGCCGTAGTTCGTCCATGGTTCTGGATTCTCTGGCTATTTATCGGCCCTATTGGTGGGACTCTCTCAATTCAATGGTACGTTTTTGTCACGGTAAGTTCCTTGTTTTAAAGTGACCATCCGATATTTCCGAGGCTGAAATTCCTCTGTGTTTCTGTAAAGACTCGGACACTAGTTCGCACTCAGGCAATCATCACGCAGCTCGTTTTCGAACACTCCCTCCGTATCCGTGTCAAGGCTGAGACTGCTGATTCGTCCGGAAGCTCCACATCGTCTTCACCGGAAACACTCACTCCCGACTCTGCATCTGTTCATGAAGGAACTGTCGATGGTTCCGACACAATACATTCCATTAGCCCGAGCGAAGCTGAATCCACGATCGTGCATTCCAGTACCACGTCTGTTTCCTCCGGAACAGACAAGGGTAAAGCGAAGAAAACCGACAAACGCACCAAAAAGGAAAATGATGACGCTCCCTCATCTGATACAAACAACCTCGTTGGAAAGATAAACAATCTTGTTACGACTGATTTGGAGAATATCACCGACGGGCGAGATTTTCTCTTCGTTCTTATCTATATCCCAGTGCAAATCGTCTTGTGTATGGTATTCTTATACGCGGTTTTGGGATGGAGCTGTTTCGTCGGATTAGGGGTCATGATTGTCTCATTCCCGTTACCGGGGATGATAGCCAAGTACGTTAAGCAGGCTCAAGAGAAAAGGTTGAAGAAGACAGATGCTAGGGTGCAGTCTGTCAGCGAATGTACGTCTATCCTTCCCAAGTTTCGAGTGATCCCGGGCCTGCCCCATCTAATCATTCTGTAGCTATGAATGTTTTGCGGATGATCAAATTGTTTGGTTGGGAAAGCAAGATGGAGTCAAGGATTGCAGAGAAGAGAGATGAGGAGTTGGTTTGGATTAGGAGACGCCAGATCCTGGAGATGATCAATGGTATCATTACGTGAGTAATTATGCACAGTTGGTGTTCGCATTCTGACCATTCGACTCTAGATACATCGTGGGTGATAATTTCGCCAACCTGATTCACTGTTGACCAGGCCTACCGGCATAGATCCCTCTACTCACGATGATAGCGACCTTTGTGACATAGTATGCCAAATTTCTCTTCCTTTACAGTGATGCTTGACTAACGTCTTGATCCAGTGTCAGTAATGTACAGAATATGTTCTCAGGATCAGTAACTCACCCCTCTTCCAGAGCGTCATCATGAAGCAGACTATACACGCTTCAGTAATTTATAGCTCCATGACCGTATTCGACATGCTGCGCGAGCAAATGCGCATCATTTTCCGGTCCATCAATGATACCGTAACCGCCAAAGTATCACTTGACCGCGTTTCCGACTTTTTGAAGAACGTGCGTGCCTGATGGTGCCTTACCATCACAATTCGTCTGATATCATCCTTCACATAGACAGAGCTCCTCGACTCGTTCTCTGACAAGGCACCTGAGACTGATGATTACTTCGTGCCCGCAGACGCAGTTTCTGACCCGCAGAAGATCGGCTTCCGCAACGCCCATTTTACTTGGTCCTCTGACGTGAATGGATCTCTCACACCTTCAAAGCGCCGGTTTACGCTCAGGATTGAGGGTGAACTCTTGTTCAAGCCCAGGTGTGTTAATTTGGTCATTGGAGAAACTGGTTCAGGAAAGACATCATTGTTGATGGCTTTGCTATGTAAGTTCCAACATTCGAAACAACGAAATTTGACAAATAATGGTCATCGATACATAGCGGAAATGCATTTCGTTCCTTTTGGGCCTGATTCATGGTATAATCTCCCTCGAGAAGGAGGCATCGCTTACGCCGCCCAGGAATCTTGGGTACAGAATGAGACAATCAGAGTAAGTCGTTCTCTCACCATCACAAATGCAGGCAGAAGTCAAACGAACGCAAACTACATTAGGAAAATATTGTCTTTGGCTCATCTTTCGACCAAGAACGGTACAACAAGGTTCTCTACCAATGTGGCCTCGAACGCGACATTGGTTTGTTCGAGGCCGGCGATGCAACAGAAGTTGGTGAAAAGGGCTTAACCTTGAGTGGCGGTCAGAAGGCTCGCATCACTCTTGCGAGGGCTATGTACTCCAAGGCAGAGATCATCCTGTTGGATGACGTTTTGGCTGCGCTTGAGTGAGAACTTACTCTTTATCCCAGGATGCCCTAAGTTGACAACGCTTCTTGCAGTGTACATACTGCCAAATGGATTGTCGACAAGTGCTTTTCTGGTGATCTTATGGAAGGCAGGACAATGATTCTGGTAGTAAGTCGGAGTTTCAGCGAAGGGCATTAGGTCGATGACCTGACAGTGCTACCTTAGACGCACAATATTGCAGTTACTCGACCAATCGCTAGCTTTGTGGTAGCTATTAAAGAAGGCCGCATTGAAAGTCAAGGGACCGTTCTAGAGGCACTAGGGAAGGATTCAGCATTAGCGGAAGAGGCAAACAAAGAACAGCAAATCATCGACAAAACAGACGAAGAGGTAGACGAAAATCCAGCAGCAGAAGAAACAAAGGCGGACGGGAAACTAATTGTGGCGGAAGAAATCCAAGAAGGGCATGTCAGTTGGTCTGCAGGTTTGTGGTTTGGTCTCATTCGTTCAAACCGCAATTGACATGGCATTACAACAGTGAAAATGTATTTGACGAGCATGGGAGGGCAATACACTTGGGCCTTCTTTTTCGCATTCATCTTCGCCATGTTTATCACTGAAATCCTCAATGCGTTTTATACTTGGTTCTTGGGATATTGGGCCTCACAATACGAGACCCATGATCCCGCGGCTGTCAGCGTTTCACAGTATGCACTTCCCTTCTTATTTCGTTGGGTTGATCTGCTAACTATTTACCAGCTACATTGGAATATACTGTGAGTTCCGCCGTGGTCTGCGCCTCTTGACCCATTCCTATTTGATTTCACCAGGTCTTATCCTGGCTAGTGCCGTCGTATCCTATTCCATAGGTGTCATCATCTATATTTTCGGAACCGTCCGTGCGTCCAGGGCGATTCACAAGGAACTCATTATATCGATATTTGGTACGACTTTAAGGTAATACCAGTTATTGGGTACCCGCCACCTAGAGCCTTATAACCGTTCTTTGTCTAAATCAGATGGCTAGACACTACCCCTACCTCCCGTGTTATTGCAAGATGCACCCAAGATATTCGCGCAGGTGAATTCGTATTAGTGATGGCTGCAATGAAGTTAAAAACTTTGTTTCTCCCAGTGGACGGCCCAGTAGCAATGTGGCTGCAAGCAGTTTCCGAAATCTCGATGATGATGATTTTGAAGTACACGGCGGTTGTCGTGATCACACCTGTATTTTTCTTTCCTGGTGTTGCCGTCGCATTTCTCGGAGCACTATGCGGTCAAGTTTATATCAAGGCGCAATTGTCAGTCAAGCGCGAAATGTCTAATGCAAGAGCTCCAGTTCTCGGACAGTGGGTCGATTTTCGTTTCTTGCTCGGCACATTGAGATTTGACGTATCGACTATAGTTTCGGTGCTGCCATTGCAGGCCTCAGTGAGTTGCAATTCTTTTGGGATCAACAATCTGCTAATTAGGGATCTCCAGCGTCCATTCGAGCATATGGTGCCCAAGAGGCTTTTAAAGCGGAGTCGTTACGTCGTATTGACAAATTTACTCGTGCTGCTAGAACATATTATAACTTGAACCGATGGATCACCATACGGGTCGATGTACTGGGAGCTCTGCTCAGCTGCTTTTTGGCTGTATATTTAGTATACTATCGCGGCCAGTCTGCCTCCAACACGGGATTTTCATTGAACATGGCCGGTAAAGTACCCATACATCCAGTCATATGTTTTCTTACAGTTGGCCGTCTAGTCGGTTTTAGCTCCTTGATTTTATGGTGGGTTCGCACACTGAATGAGTTTGAAGTACAAGGTCAGTTTATTGTTCGGCTGTACTTGACTTGATCTGATTCGTATCTCCTTCACCATTGGATAGGGAATAGGTATGCTTCACAACAACGTTCTTATGTTGTTTGACTTTTTTTTTTTGTGAACCATTAGTCTTGAACGTATACAAGACTATATCTCCATTGAACAAGAGCCAAAGCCTAAAGCAGAGACTGTACCTCCTGCGTATTGGCCAGCTTCCGGTAATCTTCGCGTTGAGAAACTCTCTGCACGTTACTCCCAAGATGGTCCGAAGGTGCTCCACGATATATCGTTCGATATACGGTCCGGAGAACGGGTTGGTATTGGTGAGTAATTTGTGTCGTGATCGATGTTAGAACCTTCATTTATGCCATGAGCAGTGGGACGTACTGGATCCGGTAAAGTGCGCATCTTACTTTAGGTGCTTGTGATTAAGTCCTCATTATTAACCTTGGAAGAGCTCCCTCACATTGTCGCTTTTGCGCTGCATATTTACTGAAGGAACCGTGTACTATGATGGAATTCCGACCGACAAAATTAATCTCGATGCTTTACGCTCAAATATCACAATCATTCCGCAAGTTGTAGGTATCATCTACGTTCTAATCCTTGATATAGCACTTACAAATGGCGACAGCCTGAGCTTCTCAGTGGTACTCTTCGACAGAATCTTGACCCTTTCGATCAATACGATGATGCGACGTTGAACGATGCTCTACGGGCCGCGGGTCTTTTCGCACTCCAAAGTGACATGAACGAGGGTCGAATCACTCTGGATAGCTCAATCTCTAGCGGTGGAGGTAACCTTTCGGTTGGTCAACGGCAGATACTAGCGTTAGCCCGAGCACTTGTACGTGGGTCGAAGCTCCTCATTCTGGACGAAGGTATGCTGTTTATTTAAGTCATCATTCAGCCAAATAACCCAGATTTCCTAGCAACATCTGCCATAGGTCGGTATAGCGGATCCTTCATTACCGTTGATGAAACATTCTGATAATAGTTGGACAACAGACTATAGAACCGATTCTATCATTCAAAACTCCCTTCGAAACGAACTGAGGGGTGATATTACTCTAATCACAGTGGCGCATCGTTTGCAGACGATAATGGACGCTGACAAAATTGTTCGTTTACAACGCAAGGTTTTGTTTGAGCTTCCATACTGACTTGTTGATCCTTTTGTTTCAACACTGCAATTAGATGGTGCTGGACGCAGGGCGAATTGTATGTTCTGTTGGCTTGGTCCCGTTTTTCCATACTGACCCGACCGTGCTCGCTCTTCAGGTTGAGTTTGACAGTCCTCAAGCCCTATTGAAGATTAAGGATGGAAAATTGCGATCTCTCGTCGATCAAAGCAATGACAAGGATAGCTTGTACACCATGGTAACAAGAGCAAGATAGTTGGATTGGATGAGAAGTTGGGTTTGATCTTCAATACAACTTCATTTAGCATATATTCAAGAGGAGTTACAAGATGAGACTATGTAGTATAGTAATTAGCTGGAACGTTTAGATAGTGCTGTATATAGACAGAAACATTGAAAAGACTTGAAGGCGACAAAGGCACAGAATTGGGTAAACCGTTCGTTTTTGCTGAGACTAGGCTCTTCTATACAGGTCTGGAGCATCGCGTCCTGGGCGGCCATAGTCCCTACTAGAACGCGGAGGAGGCCTAGGAGGGGTTGACGCGTAATTACCATTTTGGGGGCCTGAGGGATAGTCATACACAGCAGCCGAGCGAGGAGGAGGACTTGCAGAACGCCTAACAACGAATGAGCAAAACAGAGAACTGACTGCGGGGCTAAGTAGCGTCTTACCTGGGGTATCGTTCTGGAGTCATGGCTCTAGGCGGAGGATAGTCTGGATAGCGCGGAGGTGTCATAGGCTTTCCACGATCCCGGAGGTCGTAATCCCTAGATAGGCACGAGTGGGTAATTGGG
Source organism: Lentinula aff. lateritia (assembly GCA_027886305.1). Taxonomy (NCBI): domain Eukaryota; kingdom Fungi; phylum Basidiomycota; class Agaricomycetes; order Agaricales; family Omphalotaceae; genus Lentinula; species Lentinula aff. lateritia. Next base: position 16,955 of record MU795004.1, on the reverse strand, counting down.
TAAGGCAGTGACAAGAAGAGGGCTAACCGTGGTGGAGGATAATTATCACGATACTTGGGAGGCGTCCGGGATCTTCCGAGCGGCACCACAGGGGGAGGCGGAGGGGGCAGATAGTTACTGTATTTTGAATCACGGCTGTAGCGGTCGTAGCGATCGTAGGCATATGGAGAAGGAGGCGCAGCACGACGGTAAGCAGGTTCAGGGTATCGACTACTACCATTTCGATAATCAGGCGGGGGCGGCGGAGGGACATAGCGGTCGCGTTCTCTAGGGTAATCATCGTATCGAGAGCGGGGCGGGGGCGGAGGGTAGTAATCACGAGGAGGCGAAAGAGGCTTGCGATAGTCACGGGGAGGAGGATAGTCGTAGCGAGAAGCACGAGTGTCACGAGCATCACGAAGAGGGGACAGCCGATGAGGACTCCGCGGAGGGGGAGGAAGATGGTCTCGATATGCGCGATCAATGCGGTCAATCAACGGGGCTTCGTGACGACGAGAAGAGCTGCTAGGAGGCCTGACGAAAGTCCAATCGTGGTGAACAATATTCAAAGCTTGACAAAACACTCACGGTCCTGGATGAAGAGGGCATTCCCTAAAATTGGAAATGAGGTGACATTTTCCATGGTTTGTGGAATTATTCACCTAGCCCAGTGGCCCAACTGTCCACATCTAAAACACGATAACGGGTCACCAGCATACTTTGCGGTCCTACCTCCTCCACGGGAAAGCTCGACTCGAATCTTGTTGCCCATGAATGTACCTTCATGGTATTTGCTTACACTCATTTCGGCGGCTTCGCGGGTATCAAATTCCTAGGACGTAATAAACGATGATGGTGTGTGTCCGATGGAAAGAAAGCACATACGACAAAACCGTATCCAGCTCTAGAAAAGGGGAAAAGTTCAGTAACGATTACGATCAGGCAGCAGTGACAACGCACTTGAGTTCGACACCCACTATGTTCCCAATCTTTCCGAAACAGTTTTGTAAATCCTCTTGCCTTGTATGTTCCGGAAGGCCACCAATATATACTTTGTTCGGCTAGACAGATAGCAGAAAGTAAACACCAAGAACGATTCGGCAAAACATATTTTTGAAGGTAAGACGTGGTTGTGAGGTGAAAACATCCCAGAAAGAACAAGTGGCCAACACCAGAGCTTCCAAAGAAGACAACTAGGAGAGCGTAGCAGAGAAGAAACCCGCATAGAAGCCTCAGATGATAATATTTGTGTTTCGTGTGTACTCCTTTCCCGGTTAAAGTTGGGATACTGGCTTGTTCGTCTTACCGTGAAACAAAACTGGAGTGGAGGACAGTGATAACAGAAGAGGAGACCTAAGCACCTTGACCTGCTTTTCACGAAGCACAAGAGGTTCGACATCTGGTTTTGGAGGAATTGAAGAACTTATGTTGGAGCCACGGGAATAGTCTACAGGATTTCCATTGTCCGGGCCAGGTAGTTCGTGATGATCATCGGCACCGTTGGTAGCATCCAGGCTACCGCCATCGTCGGGACCTGTTGCCTGTTCGTAGGCATCCTGTTTTTGCTCGCCATCCAGGACAGGAGAAGGTGGAACAGACATAAGTAGATGATGAAAGAAGGAAACCAAATCTTTTTTTCTGACTAAGCCGCTTTGCAACAAATAAAGCTAAATTGTTTATGGTCATCCTCCCAAGTCCTTTGTCAATGGTAGATAGCTATATATACGTAGATCGTTCGCCGGCAAGTAATTATTGTTTGTGGTATATAGAATTGAAAGTCCGTATCTCGTTCAAAATCCAACTTAAAGCAAAGTCCAGATTCCACTCGCAACACCGATGAAAGCGACACTTAGCATTCCTAACAGTACTTGATTTGCACGCAGTAATGGAGCTGCACCGTTAGATCCTGAACTAGAAGAGCCAGACGATCCAGAGCTGGATGAGGCGGTGGAAATACCGGAAGGCAAGCTAGGGGTAAATGTAGCAGAAGGGCTGGCAATACAGGAAGTTTCTGCGGCTACTGCAGCAGCAGTTCCTGATGCTCCCAGGGGATTCACGCTTCCATTCCCAGAGAAGCTGCAATCCTCAGGTTGCATCCCGTTGAGCTGGTACCACTCATTCATCGTAAAAGAGAGCTTGATGGCTAAGATATACAGTTAGTTCGTGATGTCACATTGGGATGTGAGCTGGAACTTACTGGGATCACAGCCAGAAAGACGACCGTACACTCCTGTAGTACCGTTCCCACCAATATCATCACAAGTAGCCCCTGCCTGTCCAAGAAGGCCACAAGCGGTGTCAATGAGTGCTCCCACGATGGCAGAATAGTTGCTGGTGGGAGGTTGGAACGCGCAGCCGAAGGTGCTCTCTATACAGTCACAAGCAGCTTCGTTCGGCGTGGGAGGCAAAGTGGTCGAGGCAGCGAACGAGCTATTTTGTCCGGGGCACGAGGGATAGGTAACCGGAGAAGATCCTTGCGTAGGCGTATTAGGAGGCGAGGTGACGTTACCATATTGAGCTTCGAGTCTTGTAAAATCGTCTCCGGTTGTAACGGTGGTGCCATCGCTAGAGATGTTGACCATACCAAATTGACCCTGAGCGCTGGTGGCTGGGAAATATGAGAAGGCGACCCCGCCAGACCAAACGTCGCTCATTTGGGAACTGAACAACGACGCAACCTCGGTCCAGAGACGCGGAGGTGACGTGATACACCCGAATTCACTGAAATATGCGGCAACGTTATAGCCAGCATAGTCTCCTTCTACACCTGCATATGCTGCTTCGAAGCTTGAATCTCCGCACCATTCGCTATAGAGACGTGAGTAGGTGATCCAAACTTGATTGTGGGTACGCACTAGTTGTTCAGACCGTACAGGTCAATGGATGTGGATGAGGAGTTGGAGTTGGAGGGATCACACGACAGAAAGTTAGCAACGGGGACACGGAAAGTGGAGTCACCATCGATAGCAGCGTAACCGACAAGAGCTGACGAAGAAATGGAATTACTGAGTAGGTAAAACCTGTTAGATTGCGGGAGCGAAATATATTAAAGCGGGACAACGCACAGGTATGCCTTGACGTCACGAGCAGCTGCTTTGAGGTAAGGTGCAACATCGGTAGTATTTGATATGATGGCCTCGTTACCAACATTGTAAGCCAAGACGTTGTCGTATTTGCTAAACACATTGATAGTCTCAAGATACTGGTCCAAGAGATTAGTCGACCAAGATGGAGAATCACGGTCAATTGAGCCATTGAGCGGAAGCGCAAGATCAATACTGTTCAAGGAACATCAGATGAACCAAAAAGAAACAAAACGAAACGACGTACATAGTGTAGATTCCAGCCCCACTCAACGCACTCATACAGGAGTCATGGTTCAACGAAGAATTGACACTGTAAACACGGATAGTATTGACACCAAGTTTCTGGAGGAATGGCAAGTCTCTGGAGCACCCATCCGAATCGGACAGAGGGTCAACGAACGTGGAAGGCTCTAGGAAGCTATTGTCTGCGCCAGGAACTACAGCTCCTTGTTCTTGATATGCAATGCCTTTTATGTAGAAACGACCAGAACTCTGTAAAATGCTCGATGAGCGATAATATGTCAATAGAGTCTGAGAAGCTCACTGTGTAAAGGTATCGGCCAGACCGGGTAACTTTATCAATGGCCTCGACATTAGTCAAACACGAGACAGCCAGGAGCAAAGCTGAGTAGAATGTCGTTAATTTCACCATTGCTTTTCTGACGACCGAAGTCGAAATTTCGGGGGAAAGAAGAAACAAAGTGGTGGCGAGAGAAACCCGACAACACTTTTTTATTAGAGTTTATATTAGCATGAGCATGAGGTCTCGGCATTTTTGACGCAGGCACTAAAGGTATGTCACCCATCAAAACTCGTCAGAATCCTTTGCGGTAAACATGTTTACCGATCCAAGCCTAATATTCCAAGACTGTACCAGAGTCCATAGCGTACACAATCATCCATGAAAGGCATGATGGGTTTACGAGTTTTCGAATCTATGCAATCATCTTCCCCATTATCCAACAAAACGCGCGGCTTTAGCTTTCATTCACAGCAATGGGCACAAATCAAGTTTTTTGGATAATAATTAATTATACAGCTTGGCGCAATCTGGATCAACGTATTGTTACTTTACCAGAATGGCATTTCCAGTAATTACTCTTCAGTTCTCGCCAACTGCAAATCGTATACAGGTCAGTGTGAAAGTTGGATGATGATTTCGATTACTCACGATAATCATAGACAATACGGTTATAGAGCTTCTCACCCTTTGTTCCGGTGAGGGCAATGCGCCTTATATGGCGTCTCTCGCCATTGACTTCTCCAATGCCCCAAGTCTGATTAATTCTGAATGAGCACGATATCAAAGACGATGACTTCCCGATCACGAACCTGTTCAGTCTTCCATCCATGCTTACCCTCATAGGCAAGATGGACAAGGATGCATCCGTGCTCCAACGTATCTGCGCTCCATCCTTCCTTCAAGTAAGACTCCTGAACCTCATCGAGCGAAACCCTCTTAGATCTTGTCACACAAGGGCCTCCGAAGAGCTTGATTTCCTTCGTCTTCTCCTCCCAGTCGAGCGTCTTTTCCTCCGGCTCAGCAGGATCTCCGCCAGAGACGACTTGGACAAGGCTGAGGGTGTCCACACCGGCGTTGTTTTTGGAGTGTGTTATGGTTACGGTGATCGATGCGGCGCCCATGGCTTTGCGCTTGATCCAGCCTACACCCTGAGCGCTCAGCATGTCGTCGGGGGAGTCGCTCAGCGATTTGTTCTGCAGTAAACTTGGTTCAGCGATCAAGAGCGGATCGGGATATAGGTTAACATACCATCTGGAATTTGCCATTGAGGTTGAGAGTAGTGATGTGTGCTGGGACGGCCATTGTGGAGATGATAGATGCAAAAGGTGGTACGAGAGTTTGTGTATGAGTGAAGAGAAGCTGTAGATATGGAAAAAGAGGTGAGAAATCGAGGAGGCTTAAATACTCGTCCTTCCTCGAATATGTAGCATCGCCATGAAGACGAGACGTTTACCCGATCAGCACAAGTGCCTGGGTTCCGACGGGTACAAGTGGACTCGACCCGAGAACGAATCTTCGCCGTCGGTCTTGAAATGAAGTTACTTTACGGTCAAATCCACGCTAGAGTGCACCGGAGCTCGCCGGTGGATATAACTTCCAAGACTTTCAATTTGTATTCAAGATGAAGAGAAAGAAAACCCGTTCAATACGGATAATCTTCTGGCTCATCTTCTCTAGAAAAGCTGTGGGATGAGTCCAGGACCGACGGGGTGAGCGACCGTTTGATTAGCCGTTCATACATGATTTACATGAATCAAATATCGATCATCCGTTCATTAGCCAGAACTGTCAGTCTTGAGTATCGAGTACTGTAACTATAGTCAAGTTGTTACTTATCTTTTGAAAGGAATTCTGTTGCACTGGCAAGTTGTCTGGTCGAATGTTTAGTTATCTTTACGCGTACAGCAGAAAACCTTGAGAAATCTGAAATATCGGTGTAACTCGGTGCCCGGAATTATTTTCAAAGAGTGCCCCACCGTCGCTCGACCTTGAAAATCCTGTACTGATATGATTATCGTGTCTACATACTAAAACGAGGTTTGTACGTCAGGATTTAGAAAGCAGTAATGATAGTTTTATATGAACAGGGCTTCCTTGCATGAATGCTTGGTTCGATTTCGTTCACGACTTGAGCATGACCGTTGAAGCTCGCAACCCGCAGCTTCCCTTCTGATCTCGCCTCCAACCTATCACTCCCAGCATTGAGCAACATCGTCGAACTACGACATAACCTCATTCGCACCAGGCTGCGCACTATGTAGGAAATCAGCCACATAAATCTCCAATAGTTACATGGCACTGGCGGCAATGTTCAGGAGCTTCAGATCATAAGTGCATCCATCTTCTACATATGATGTTTCGAGCCAAATGCAGACATGACCCTTTGACCATTTGTCGATCTTGAGGAGGCCCGATATTGAGGTAAGAAGAGTCTACAGGATCCATAGAGGGGGCGCGAGCGGAACTTGCATGCATAGTTTCTCCGGTTAGAGATTCATGGAGCGTTCTTCCAGGAGTGCGTGCTATAAGAGAAAGAGAGAATGAGCTCAGCTTCCTCATAGAACACGATCTCACGTGACTTAAGAATGCTAAACTCCGGTATCCCAAGCCTGACAGAATTTGTGGGTGACTTGTACATGTCATTGTTTTCTTCGTTTTCTCCTCAACCTTGATTTTATGGCTTGCTGCCTTTCTACTGAGATTGAAGAACATCTAGTACCTGCTCAACCGATCAACTCCGCTGAAGAATTCTGGGTAGATCATTCAAAATGGTTAGAAAACATGGGTTATAGGTTGCGCGCGCGATATCGGCCCAACCAACCGCCACCCCAGCCTCTACCTTTTACGGAGGCCTTGTTCGACGCCGAAGGAGCCCCTGTATATGTGCGTGCAATGCTCCCTTCATATGAAGTGTACCAGAGTCTCAATCATCCTTACAGGGATCAATAATCGACGCTATACGAATATCTGACAATAAGCCCTTGATGCTGAAGGCAATCTCACGAATAATCCATCCACAAGAAGTTGAAATTGGCCTGTATTTCTCTAATGAAGTCATAGCTTCAGATCCCCGAAACCACTGTGTCCCTGTATACGACGTCTTTCCAGTACCTGACAGTGAAATGGATATAATTGTAATGCCGGTTCTGAGGCCATTCGATAACCCACAGTTTGATACTATCGGGGAAGTCATCGCTTTCATACAACAGTTATTAGAGGTATGTTAATTCCTATATTTGTCAACTTTCGTACATTTCTGACGAAAGTGACCAGGGTATCCAGTTCATGCATGAACATCTTGTTGCCCATGGGTATGCCAGACACTTTGCATTCATTCTGAGGTTCTCATATGCGGTCCAGCGATTGCACAGGGATGAATATCATGATGGATGGCTCTAAAATGTATCCCGAAGGTTGGAACTCCCTAGATCCATGGCAAGCAAGAGACAACCCATCTCACCCAGCTGGCGTACCGGGTTTCGAATGAAATTCTGGCCGAAATACTATCTGATTGATTTTGGCCTTTCCCATATGTACAGTAGCAAAAGCACGATTCCCCCATTGGAAAGGATACTGAGAGGGGGCGACAAGTCAGCACCTGAACACGCACCAAAGTACAAAAGTGCAAATCCTTTTTCGACTGATATATACTACATTGGTAACCTCATCCGCCACAAATTCACTGAGGTATTGTTTTTTGACGCAAGGGTGAGATAGCTGACAAAAACACCGTTAGCGCCGAAATTCCAGTTACTGTACCTCTATGTACAGTTACAACCGTCATGTGTGCGTCACGGTCCCCATCAAGGCGACGAGCCCCATTTCGACCGTGACATGGGCGACCGTTAATATTGGTCCATTATTGAACAGATTAGTAAAAATTCACATTGTAAGAATACTAGAAACAACATTTGATACAAGAAATAACATTTTTTAACCCTCTTAAGTCCAACCCATGGTCCAACCACCACAACACCTGGTTGAAAGGCTTGACAACCTTCAGACTCTCTTAAAATTTCTACCTCATAACCTTCCATTAGATCCACCAACTTCCTCCTATCATTTTTCGCTCTTGAATGAGGATATCGAAGAATATGGAATTCTTGGAGCAACCTCACGGTGTCTTGAAATTTGTTTTGGCCAAAGACGAGATGGAACAATCACATTCATGGAACGAGGAACACGGGTTGAGGAACTGGTTCCAATGTTGAAGTCAGCTGTAGCCCATATGAATGAAAGTGATCATGCAGTCTTCGAAGATGCATGGCTGCAAAGGTTGTTTGATGGTGCAGAGAAATCAGGTGCAAAGCTGAGCTTGAAACGAAAGCAACACGAAGATAATAGCAAAGAAAACCCGAATCAAAAAAAGGCAAAATCAGCTTCAGCTTCCATCCCTATCGATGATGATGAGACTCACCCCGGGCCATCAACTCCCTTGCTTCCACCACTCCAAACCCAGGCTAGCTTCCGACCTCACAAACTGAAGCAGAGTACCCTGTCTTTTGTAAAAGATACTCGGACAGAGGAGGAAAAGAAAATAGCACGGCTTCGCAGAATGGAAAAGGCAGCTGAGAGGCAAGAAGCACTCGAAGCTCAAGCCGAAGAAGAAAAACAAAAGAAAAAGAATCGAGAGCGAGGCCAAGCTCGTGTGCGTCAGCAACGTCACCGAAAAAAGCTGAAGGACTTAGAACCTGACAGCGAGTCAGAGTCGGACTTGACCAGTGAACATGCAACTCACCAAAGTCAAACCTCAGACCTTGCTGTAGTATCCCGTCCTGGGCATGAAGGATACCGTGAATCTAGAGATGGTTCTCGAGGAGGTGCACACAGAGGAGATGCCAAATACGTCAACTGGTTCCACCCTTTGCTATGGCCACCTATTAACAAGGCAATGCAGAGAGCGGGCTGGAGTTCCGAGGGTGCAGTGAAGATTCTGCGGAGTGAGTGCCCAGAGTTTTACACAAGACTTTATCGAGGGACCATTCACAAGTGGAAAAAGCGGGGGGAGCATGACTGGTCAGAAGAGACAAAGGTTAAGATCATGAGTCGACATGCGCTGATTGGAACTGGTAAAGCCGGCGCACTTGCCAAGTTCCCCGCACTTATTTTAGAGATTAAAGAATCACTACAAGCTCTTCGCACTGCTGGACTAGTTGTCAATGTAACCATCGCTCATTCTGTCATGCTCAGCCTGATCCACAAGTGCAACCCTGAAGCCTTAACACAACACTTCCAATGCACTGAATCTTATGTTCGCACTTTTCTCCAATCAGTGATGGATTGGGCTCCTCGGGTTGGGACGCGGGCAGCAGCTCATCTTCCTACAGATGCTGAGGATCTGTGTGAGCGGGCCTTCTTCCGCCTTGCTTACTGCATGAAGTGGGAGAATATTCCCCCAAAACTCGTGATTAATTTTGACCAGCAGGGCATTTATCTTTTGCCAAGTGCATCAAAGACTTTTGCTCAGCGAGGTGAACGCCAAGTCTCAGTTGTTGCCAAAGAGGAGAAACGTGCCTTCACTCTGTGTGTTGCAAGTACCGCCGCAGGTGATTTTCTTCCATTCCAGTGTGTCTGGGCTGGAAAGACTGCAGCTTCATTACCATCAGACAATGCACCAGGAATGGCTGAAGCTCGTAAATATGGGTTTCACTTTGCTGTAGCTGCAAGTGAGAAAAGCCCTCGATCCCACTTCAGTACCCTCAAAACCATGATTGAATATGTCAAAGAAGTACTGGTTCCATATCGAAAGAGAGTGATTGATGAAGATCCCCACCTTGATAATGATCAAAAAGCCATATTCTATATCGACATTTATCCTGTTCATACAGGCGAGCCCTTCCGTCAGTTTTTCATTACCTTTGAAGACTTTATTCTTGCTTTTGTTCCTGGTAACTGCACTGGAAAGTTTCAACCTGCCGATGTAGGCCTTCAGCGGCCTATCAAGCACATTCTAAAGGGGGAGCTCTTTCGGTGGATGGTAAATGAGTTCCAGAACCAGGCTGACCAGGGCATCAGTCCTGAGCAGATAAAAATCACCAGTTCATTACCAAAACTCCGAGATGCTTCAGTTGCTGGTGTTGTCAAAGTTTATGAATTCATGCAAAGTCCTGAAGGTCATGAACTAGTCAAAAAGGTATTTTTATCAACTCTTATACTTTGCAATGAAAGCTAATCTCAAACTTCGTAAGGCATGGGCAAAGTCAATGGCAAAAGGATATAATCTTTCTGCAGAGTGCCTTACAAGTAAGGAATCTCATGCAGCACTGAAGGAATATCTTCGGAATGACAGTATTCTTCGAACTGAAATTCATGAGAAAACTGGGCATGTTTTGGGTTTGACTGATGATATACAAGGTGCCATTGAAACAGATTTGGACCGTTGTGCCGATCTGGAGGACGATATCGATGTGCCATTCAATGAAGTTGTTGCAGAGACATTAAATGAGCGGGAGGACAATACTAATATTGTTATGGGGCTGTATGGCTTGGTTAGTGCTGCACCAAGTGAGGACATATGGGCTTATGATGATGAGGGGAATCTGTGGTCAGAGACAGGAAATCTTCCAGAAATTTCAGGTAACAGTCTCAAAACAGTCTTGTAGGAACCAAATATATTATTTTAGTGATTTTTCGATTTTTTCATGTCACGGTCGGAATGAAGGCGACAGGCTTGAATTTTGCCGTGACATCACGGTAAAAAGGCGACACGACGAGGCCTCCGTGACTGTGACCGTTGCAACTGTACATAGAGGTACAGTATTGTAAACAGTTCGATTTTTTGAAACCGCTCGTCGACTCTATGGTCCAAGATGACCCCGTCGAACGACCCACAATTGACGACGTGGTCATGCAATTTGATGCTGTTGTTCGAAGGCAAAGATGGTTCAACTTTAGGGCGGCAGCATGCAATCTGCATCAGTTCCAGTTGACTGATCAAATTTCCGCCCTTAATCGACGGTTCACGAAGTATCTGCTTCTGAGACATTCTTTGCCTGTCCTGTCACGACCTCAGAGGCGTTTACCACCTGAACTACACTGGATGTATTCGGGGCCCCCAACAGAGTACCCGGAAGGTCAGGAGCGTCCCGCGTTTCTTTATGTCCATGATTTAGACGATGATCCATAGTATCAACTATACAAGTAGTATGTAGGAAACCACCAAAGAAATTTCCAATACATGGCACTGTCAACAATGTTCAGCAGCTTCAGCTCGTATGTGCATCCTCCACAATATCTTTCTAGCCAATTGCGTACATGACTCTAGCTGAAGCCCGAAGTAAACGAATCTATGCGCTCGTGGCACCACAAGGGTCGGAGAAAGCCAAGCTTAAGCCGATACATATGTGTTTAGTCTCTCTGGCTCGAAGTCCTTGGAGTGTGTATGAGTGCGTACCATAAGGGTGAGCTTATGGGGGTTGATATTTCGGCTGCCTGGTCGGGTGGACCGCTGTTGTCACCATGATCATGCCAGTGAAGTTCGCAAAGGTACTGTAAGTTCAAACGTAAGGCCGAGCCTATGATATCGTGTCGCATGACTGCGAAAGCGCATATATCGAACGCTGAGTATGTATTCATGTAGGAATTTAGAAAAGGACGTCGTTGTGTACCTCTTCCATTTCGCCGTTAGGTCCGGAATGTTCCGGGCCGTTGACGCAGAATTTGTGTGCGGTTGATTGCTTTGTCCTTCGTTACTTCGAATTCATGGCTTGCTGCTCTTCTACCGAGATTGAACAACACCTACTACCTGCTCGTCCAATCAACTTCGCCGAACAATTCTGGGTGGAGCATTCAACATGGTTGGAAAGTGTGGGCTATAGGTTGCGCGCGCGATATCAACCAAATCGACCGCCACCCCAGCCTTTAACTTTGACCGAAGCCTTGTTTGACCCGGATGAGGTCGCTATGTATGTGCGTAGAATGCTCCTTTCTATATGAGGCGGATCATAGTCTTAGTTATCCTCACAGGGTTCGATAATGGACGGAATACGGATTTCTGACAATGAGCCTGTAATGCTAAAGACAGTATCACGAATAACCCATCCTCAAGAAGTTAGAATTGGCCTGTATTTCTCCAACAAAGATATGGCTTCAGATCCTCGCAACCATTGTGTCCCTATATATGACGTGTTTCCAGTACCAAATAATGAAATGGACATAATCGTAATGCCCGTTTTGAGGCCATTTGATAATCCAGAGTTCGATACTGTGGGGGAAGTCATCGCCTTCATACAACAATTATTTGAGGTATGCTGTACCTATCTACCCTTTTACATTTCTGACTCAAGACACGACTAGGGTATCCAATTTATGCATGAACATCTTGTTGCTCATGGGTACGTTACACGTTTTGCGTACATTCTCGAGTTCTCTAACGCAAATTAGCGATTGCACAGCGATGAACATTATGATGGATGGTTCTCAAATGTATCCTAAAGGCTGGAGCTCCCTGGATCCCTCGCAGGCAAGGGACAACCCATTTCGCGCAGCTAAGCGTGCCGGGTTTCGCATGCAATTCTGGCCGAAATATTATCTGATCGATTTTGGCCTTTCTCATATGTACAGTAAAAAAAGCACAGTCCCCCCATTGGAAAGGATATTGAGAGGGGGTGACAAATCTGCCCCTGAACATGCACCCAAGTACAAACATGCCAATCCTTTCCCGACTGATATATACTACATTGGTAACCTTGTCCGCGAAAACTTTACAGAGGTGCTGCTGTTCCTTTATGGAAGTGGGGTAGCTGACAAAACTCCCAATAGCGCAGTGATTCTAGTTTTTGTAAACGGTTTGCTTTCTTGAAACCGCTCGTCGACTCTATGATCCAAGATGACCCCGTCAAGCGACCCATAATTGATGAGGTTGTCATGCAATTGGATGCTGTTGTCCGGAAGCATCGAAGATCTGTGAACTTCAGAGAAGCTGCTTGCGACCTGCAACACTTTGAATTTGATGATCACCTTTCCGCACTCATTCGACGATTCACGAAGTATCTTCTTATGAGACGTTCCTTGCCTGTCATGTTACAACCCCAAAGGCGTTTACCACCTGAACACTATTGGATGTACTCGGGGCCTCCCACAGAGTATCCGGAAGGTCAGGAGCGTCCTACATTTTTATATGTCCATGACTTAGATGATGAGACCTAGTGCTGAGAGTAGTAAGTGTTTATTGCATCTGTCATCCTCATATCTTTTACACGCTATGTAGGGATTTTTGTGTGTGCAACATGTTATTTGACTCAGCTTAGTATGACCATCTCCTTTACTGGGATGTGACTGTAATCCGAGAATGTTTAAGAATGGGATACATGGTTTTCTGGTTGTTGTGGTCAGTAGAACAAATATGGAAAAATAGTAGAAATTGCTCATTCGATCATCTTATCGACTTCGTAGAGGAATTCCGGGCTCCTGTACTTCGAAAGTAAGAAGTTCAAGCGTGCTCATTCTGAAATGTCCCCACTCACCTTCAAACCCACTCACCCCGAACGCTCCACCCTCGCGTCCGGATAGATTGCCCACCCGCGCGGGGCAAAGCATACTGGGGACTCACTTCACACTGTTAGAAATGAGTCCTGTTTAGTACCGTCTCCTAGCTACCTATCTTATCGAGTTCATTCCCTGTTTATAGGACCATTGTCAACGTGTTATCCGTATGCTGGACGATGTTCAATGTTTCGCTGCAATCATCGTGTCGTAGACGTAATGAGCAACTTGAGATGGTAAAGACGAATACTGTACTCTGCACGTTTCAAGCAATCATGATCAATTATACGAGATTAGTTACTATAATGCTCCTCGAACACGCGTTTGCTGAATTGCCCGAATGGTGATTGATCGGTCGCTAGCGGTCGAAGTAACGCGAACTGGGGAAAATTAAATATAACTCGTTATTCGTGATATAGCGGCGAAGATTTCTATCGTAATCCGGAGGTCGTAAAGTGGGTTTGGGGACACAGTATATTGTGGAATAAGACGAAGTACAAAGAAGCACGTGATAAAAACCCGACCTGCCAAAAAGGCCGGATTAAGAAGTTCCAGTCTCTCTGCCGAGAAAGTGATTCCGCATATCGCTTCTCAGCAGCGGACTATGTCGAGTCTACAACTTACCACCCGAAATCGCCATCATTGATTATCCATTGGTCATAATTGTCAAGTTTCCTCCACTTCGTTCCATACTCCTCTTCGTTAGATCCTCGTTCCCCCACGACTTCCTCTGCTGTTGGTGGCCAAGGTATCCGTTGTGTTGCTGGTGTCGATTCTGCTTGGAAAACATGATAGACTCCTTCCGGGGAGATACGCTGATGAAATTTCAGACAATGTGTTTATTGAAAGAGGCTTCACATGCCTAATTAGGGTTCCTTCCACTCGAATGACCTCTTCAAACTGTAACTTTAAGCTCACACTACTCAGGATGTGACCGACAATGAATTGTTACCGTCCGACAGCCGTCCGAGGCTTTCCGATGTGGTTGAATGACCGCAGACCGGCCCGGTGACTTATTTGCTCTCTCACCATTACTACGTTCCTCCTATGGTTTGCTGTTTTCCTGCTGGGAAGGGAGAAAACCTCATAGCTTACGCTTTTGATATTATTGATAATGAAAAGTTCTGGGTGGAACACTCAGGATGGTTGGAAAGTCTAGGCTACAAGTTAAGGTCACGGTATCAGCCAGATAAACCGCCACCCCAGCTACGACCTTTCAGCGAGGCCTTTTTCGATGCGGAAGAAGTTCCTATATTCGTGAGTATCGAAGCTTCAATGCTCAACTTTATTATTTTATAAACTTGATCATCATCCTAGGGATCGCTCATTGACGCTCTACGAATTTCTGACAATAAACCTGTAATGCTCAAGAAAGTCTCGCGAGTTATTCATCCTCAAGAAGTCGAAATTGGTTTATATTTCTCAAATGATTCAATAGCAGCAGAACCTCGCAACCACTGTGTCCCTATATACGATGTCATTCCTGTGCCAAACAGTGAAATGGACTTGATTGTGATGCCGGTTTTGAGGCCGTTCAATGAACCAGAGTTCGACACCGTGGGGGAAGCCATCGCTTTCATGCAACAATTGTTCGAGGTGTGCATCTATAAAACCATGTACATTCTTGACTCAAACAAAGTCCAGGGTATCCAATTTATGCATGAACATCTTGTTGCCCATGGGTATGTTGAATATACTGTTTGCCTTCTCAGGTTTTCTTACACAAAACCAGTGATTGCACGGAGATGAACATCATGATGGATGGTACCCAGATGTTTCCAGAGGGCTGGCATGCAATAGATCCCTGGAAGGCAAAAGACAACCCCCTTCGCTCAGCTAAGCGTACTGGATTTCGAATGCACTTTTGGCCGAAATACTACCTGATTGACTTTGGCCTTTCCCATATGTACAGCAATAAAAGCACAGCCCCCCCATTGGAAAGGATTTTGAGAGGAGGCGATAAATCAGCCCCCGAGCATGTACCAAAGTACAAACATGCCAATCCTTTCTCAACAGATATATACTACATCGGTAATCTCATCCGTCAAAATTTTACCGAGGTATTGCTGTTACTTGATGGAAGGGTGCGATAGCTGACCCGAACACCACTAGCGCAGGGGTTCCAGTTGTTGTAAACGGTTTGCTTTTTTAAAACCGCTTGTTGACTCTATGGTCCAAGATGACCCCGTCAAGCGACCCACAATTGATGACGTGGTCATGCAATTTGATGCTCTTGTTCGAAAGCATCAAAGATGTTTGAACTTCAGGGCAGCGCCGTGCGACTTGGACCAATTCTACTCGACTGAACGCATTTCCGCAACCATTCGGCGATTTACGAGGTATCTGCTTCCCAGACGTTCCTTGCCTGTCCTGTCACAACCTCAAGAGCGCTTATCACCTGAACTACGCTGGATGTACTCGGAGTCTCCCACAGAATATCCGGAAGGTCAGGAGCGTCCCATCTTTCTATATACAAATGAGGTGGACTAGCACTTAAGCATGTGCATTATGCCCGTTTCTGACCAGGTGTAGGCCTATTGTACGTTCTCATGAGTCTTTGTGTAAAACCAATTCTCAAATGGAGTGACTCATAACTGTCAATACAAGTTCCTTTCAAGATGCTGGAGCAGATGCGAATACTCATATCTAGTGTTTATGACTTAAGAAAATTGTGTCCCGAATTTGCATGGCACACAGGCAATGTCAATTGTATATCAACATCGAGTGTATTGCTGGCCCACAACTATTGCAATAGTTGGATTTCATTGTACTCACAAAACCTTGACAATGGATAGAAGAAGGTAACCAAGTCATCGTGTGCATTAATACCGACAGAAAATAGAAAATTTCGTCTGTAACGCAGGAGTCACCACCAGTAAGCCACACGATTGACCCACAAGTATATTGTCAATACTATGACGAGGAATATACAGAGAACAAAGAGTAATTTCAGTGATCAGAATATGTTGCAACTGATCCCAAAATTAATGCGTTGATCCACAGAAAACCCACAAATATCATACCCTTTGTCAATCTGATGGGAACACGCAAAGAACAAGGTATGTATATGTATAAAATGCCCATAATTTGCATCCATATCCACTCAGTATTCGAACTTCATCTTCTCAATGGCCCGACAACACAATGCACTGCCCAATCATAGTGAATTCGAGAGAGAACCTGCATCGTTGGGGCCTCTTCCCCTTCCACAGCGACAACTCCATCAAAATTTGAATTATATACTGGATGGCAAAAGAATTGTGGATGGGCATACAACTCGCGGGACTCTGACACAGGAAGAACGCACTCTACTTGATAACTCATATAATTTCAGGTTAGTGTTTACTCATTGATAATTACTTTCCTAGTATCATTGCGACTCAGTCCCCTTTGACAGTGTTGCTTGAAATCGACAAGTGCTTTCGGAATAGGACTGGAGGGAAATCCTCTGGATAGGATCAATTTAAAGAAGAAATTGAAGGTGAGGGATGCTACTTCAAGAGCAACGGCATTTGGCAGAGCTGTTTGGGTAAGTGGCCATGAAGAATTACAAGTCTAAAATTTCCTATGCACCTAATGTTCCATTGACAGACAACTTCGGAGCGAATCAGAAAAGAAGAGGAGGAAAGAATATGTCACAAAGCGTCAGCAATGGAGTGACTAAGCGGGGCGACGGTGCGGAGCAGCTGAGTGAACGGTAGAAGCAGAGCAACTGAGCGAAGCGTGGACAGACTGGTCCCAAGATAATGACAGAGAGGTCAAGATAAGGGACCAGGTAGTGGGGAGCTAGCTTTATATACATAATCCGATCTGCGAGAAATAACGATGTAATACTGTACAGTTGAGAATAAAGAAGGTGGCGGAAGCCGGTAGAAGGAGAAGGG
>MU795003.1:0-94353 GCA_027886305.1 Lentinula aff. lateritia | reverse complement strand
CTCCACAGTCTACCATGGCTGCAGTTGTTATACTATGGTTTCTTCCTCTTAGTCTCGCATGAATTCGGAAATGTGGGGAACTGGAATTTAATTCCTGGATCGACGATATTGTACATGATGGGAGCAAGTCATACGAAGAGGTAGTGAACATAGTAAACTGATTATGGGGTACTCTCGGTGCAGCTGAAGTGAGTACCCTCTTTAAAAACCCTGCTGAAACCCAGAAGACAGAAGAGACATGGCATTAGCATGATCTAATAGCTCTCTGATTTGACCAATTTGGTTGGAGAAGTCCTGAACAGGGGGGCTCGGAGTAGTAGGTACAGCAGCGAGAGCAGATGGTGCAGTCGAGGCAGTGATCTGGACAGATTCGTTTGGGAATAGGGAGAATAGCACGGATCCTGTAGCTGATATCTGTTGACAACGGGGCTGCTGGCGCCGGCCTTGATCCTGTCCAAGTTCCATGAACTTGTCCTGGCAAATGGCTTCCAAATGTCCTCAGCGTCCATAGTAACAGCAAGTGGTTTCTTTGTGTGGGCAGTTTTGCTTAACGTGACCTTGGGCACCGCAGCTGAAGCATTGTCCCTGCATGCGGGCCAGGAAAGCCTCCCTCGTATTCCCATTACTAGTGTGGGTGGCATCAATATCCATGGTATGGGGGTCAACAGTGGCTGTGTGGGAGCGGGTAGGTCTGAGGTTTCGGCCAGTCAAGGTGGGGTCATGCAAGTAGACATCCACTGATACTGCTCTCGTGATGGCCTCCTTTAGGGTACGAGCAATTCCTTGACCAATATTTACTGTGATCAGATTCTGTCATATCTCCAGAAGTAGGGCAGCATAGAAGCATTCTCATAGGTCGATGTCAGACATCTCAGTCCGACTTCCGATGTCCTGGAATTTCTGAGCAAATTCCGCTACCGTCTGTCCTTTACCCTGCTTGAGAGCTTGAATTGCATTACGGGCTTCCATACCTGGGTCTATCGATTCAAATCGCTGACCAAAATCTACGAGAAACTTCGCCCAACTGCCTTCGAAAGGGGGATTCTCCGCATTGAAATGTAGCAAGTGGGGAGTTGCCCAATTTCCAGCACCTTCTGTGAAGAATCCCAAAGCGGACTTGATAAGCTTTACCTGACTGTTGGCGAGATCAGGTTGCTCTGATGCCCAGTTCTGGAATTGAGCTTTGAATCGACAAGCTTCGGAGCTGTCTTTACCCTTGAATACCTCGGGTTTGTTCATGCTTGATTTGGAAGACGAGCGTTCCTCCATGGCTGTAGCGAGGTTGGCTACTTGTTTAATGAGCTGAGTCATGAGCTCATTTGCAGAGGTGGTCTGGGCAGGGGTCAACATGATAGGAGCAGGTGATGGTAATTGGGGATGGGGAATTAGCCGGAAAGTTATATCGTTCACAGTAAGTGGCTCTTGGATTGAGTTGGGAAGGGCATTGGGGCAAGGTTGAGACTGGCAGTCGTACCAACTATTGTCGATATTGTGGATGTGGGCTAGGTCTCTGGGGTCAAGTGCATGTAGGAGCATGGAGCACTCTACTCTGGCAGCAGGTGTTTCAGAATCAGGCGGGACTGAGGAAGACGTGGTGTCTGCAGATCCTGCAAGGACAACCTTATCGGTAGGCTGTCAGTGCAGTAATAGATCTTGACCTAATGTCACAAAGCATCAGCGATGGAGTGACTAAGCGGGGCAGCAGTGTGGAGCAATGGGGCAAGCAGCGGAGCGGAGCAACTGAGCAGGCAGTAGAAGCAGAGCAACTGAGCGGAGCGTGGACAGACTGGTCCCAAGATAATGACAGAGTTATATTAGTATTGTAGTTGTAAGTACTAGTAAGTAGGCACATACCTGGTCCCAAGATAATGACAGAGAGGTCAAGATAATGGACCAGGTAGTGGGGGGGCTGGCTTTATATACACAATCCGATCTGCAAGAAATGACGATGTAATACTGTACAGTTTGAGAATAAAGAAGGTGGTGGAAGCTGGTAGAAGGAGAAGGGTAACTAATAGATCAGTAATCGATAAAGGGGTCAGGTGGATCAGTAATTGATAAGGGTTTGACAGTGGTGGGACGTGAAAGTGATGGAGTGATGTATCGTACAAATAAGGGTGTAGAGACGGTGAGAAAAGGAAAATGATAGGGGCTGCATACTTCATGACAGGCCTCCAATTTTTCTCCCCAACCAGTTGTTTTGTGCTGGGAAGTTTTGGTATATTTAGGCTGCTTCTGGAGGACATTTTTGTGAGTGCTCAAATTAGATTCTTTTATCACCAGTAATTTTTCTTTGGGTTAGACAACAAGTCTCATAATCTTTTAGGGTTTAACTCAGTTGACTGTGAAGTAACTGATATTGATATCTACCTGATTTAAATACAGCTAGTTAGTTCAGTATCATAAAGCACATGTTAGTTAAGCTCACCTCAGTTAACTGTGAGGTAACTGAGGTGTTCGAGAGTCATTCCACTGTTGTCTACCTAGGTACTGTATAGTATAATGTAATAACGGCATCTTGGTTTTACATACAAAAAAATGTCTTGGGTATGTATGGGATGGGCTTGGAGCGTGCAGAGTACACAGTGAGTATAAATGCATCACTACTGTTACTGCTGTTTCAACAATATAAGGTAGAGCTCTAGCAATAGCAGCTGGTCACAGTCACCTGACATGTGCAGATTTGCTTGAGCTTTACCTTACTGCCCTTTGCATAATTCCGTGAAAATGGGGAGATTTTTTTTTCTTCGGTCCGAATTTTGAATGTTCCGGACCCTGCTCACCTAATGTTTTGATCTCGACCCGACGTAGCAACCACGAGCACCCGCTCGACATCCTGACACGCTGTCACTACGTCGGGGCTTCTTAATTATCTGAAAGTCTCACTATAAGATAGCTGTTACTTAGGGCTAGGCTTTCGTGATGATGTGCCCTCAAATCTGTTGCTTTTTGTAGCCTGTTCGAGAATTTGAGGGTGCATGCCCATTGTGAGGAGACAGTGAGCAAAGGTATGGCGCCGTTGCTGGTACGACGCCAAGAGCCAAACTGTCAAGCCGGAGATCTCGGTCAAGTTCGCTTATGGGCGGACCGTAACAAAAAAATTTCCCCATTTTCACGGAATTATGCAAAGGGCAGTACGAGTCGTGCCGCATACAACATTGGTAATCTCATCGATCAGCGAAACACTTTTCTGGAAGGTGACCCTCCGCCTGACAGCGAATCAAAGGAGCTCGAGAAGGAGGATAGAAGAACGCCAAATAACGTTTTGACAGGAGATGGAAGACGATAATGGGGTTAGAACCGTTTGTGGAGAACGAGCCAAGCATCACCAGTGGACAAAAGGCAGTTCGAGAGGCTGCGAATGAAGCTCTAGGGTTTTGAGTAGGATTCTGAAAGAGGATTACGATACGCCAAACACAAAAATGTCGTGTAAGTCATTTACTACGTGAACTAGGTCAAGGGTGTGTAATCGGAAGGAGCATGAAATTGACAAGAGTGAGCGCTCATTCAATGTATTCAATCTGACACGACAGGCCGTATATATTCCTTCGGCGATCCAGGAGGCCATTACACTGAGGAGGCCCATCAAAATTTGTCGGGACTTTCGGAATGAGTGAGTACTTCTTCGGTTTATTCAAAACTAACAATCAAAATTAGATGTGTATCGAGGAAGACAAATACTATGCAGAGGATAATGTAAGACTTTCAATGCAGCCTTCTATAAAGAATGTTGAAATAAATATCGCCGCAAAACCGAAGGGACAGATCGTATTATTTATGAATTTTGCTGACGGTGGGTGGTAACCTGAACTACCTGATGTCAGCTACGACTAGGTACTATGGTTCTGGGAGGTCCAGCATGCAACAGAGCGGGGTCAATGCGAGGGCTAGGTGGATGCAAAGGCAGCATCTTCGTCGTTTCAGCAGCCGGTGACCGAGGCCGCAATAATCGACCTGATGGGATAAAAGAGTAAGAGGAACCAGCCATTGTCGATGGTGAATTGGTTCCGGACCTGGGCTGCGGCTGGGACGGGGACCCAGATCTGTGGTCTAGCGGTGCTTCGCTTAACATGTCTGCGATTGCAGGAGGAGTGGCGGATGTGGAAGGTCGTGAATCACAGTGAGGTGGGAGCTCGAAATGCTGATGAGGCGCAGCTGAATACGGGGAGAAACGAAGGGCGAGTGGTTTGGGCGGAACTTCAGCTCCCGCTGCATCCGGCTGCGGTTTCGGCTGCCTTGAACGACGCATCTTAGGGATGTAACCGTGTATCCGCTTTCTATGGCGGGTCAAGGAGCCAGGATCTACGGTAACAAAATCGCAATCCGGACAGGAATTGGTCTTGCTTTTTGTACTGCGATTCAAACGATTCGTATCATTATGATCTAGAGACGACATGTAGACTCACTGCGTCCGGATATGAGTCTCGACGTTTGATTTCTGAAGGTTTTCAAAATTGCAGTCTGGATATGGACATCGATGCATTCTGTTTGTAAGAGCATCAGTACGTTTGAGAGGATGAACGGATAGAACAAGGACAACGCACAACTTTTCGCGATCTACGGAGTGCATTTTCATGTGCCTAGGCATGTCCGTCTTGTTGGATATCAAAGCATTACATACTGAGCAAGTTGCCGGGTTGTACGCTTCATTGTATTGACCATTCTTCTGAATTGACATTATCAAGGTCAAAGCTAGTTTTAAAATGCTGAAAAGAGTAATGCCACGAACCAATGACTTGGCGCGAGGCATAATCCTTATATGAGACCTAAAGTGGCCGGCAAGAATAACAGATGGTGTATAAAGAAGAAGGAAAAAACTTGTGACGTGGTGGTAGAAGAAAACCAATTACTTTTCGAAACCTGAAAGGCCGCCGGAACATTCCGATGGCACGATTACACGATCACATATTCCTTGCTTTGACTCTTCATATCATGTATCTTCCAGTAAGGGTCTCGTCCTCCTTCTTGGACTGTGTCTTGATACCTCATTGTTCTACCACAGGAAATCCGCACAGTATTGCTGGGAACGATTCAGCGCATACTCAACTGAGGCCATAGAACTTGTTATTCCGATAAGGGTCTCTACTGTAAGTGTTCAAGGCAAGGCGAATCACTTCGTCCGACAACTTATCAGACTTTTACAGATGACTCACAACTCATATGGATTCTTTGGTCGCATTGGGTCAATGACAATATCATGAGCTAGTACAACTAGTACACATCACCCCATAGTGCACATAGACAAGGAATCATGACCCAAACCGAGAAAAATAGAGTCGGGCGAGAGTCTGGGGACAATCTAGGTAGTCATCGCGGCTCCCCGCGTCTTACTTGCAGATAGATAGATATATATATACGCGGCTCCGTCGAGTTGACGGGGTCCCACAAGGGAACAGCCGGGCCCAGCAATCTTTGCTGCAGCGAATGCTCATCCAACCTGGGATGGTAGACTGCAGCTAGAATGAAGGGGATATAGTACAGGGTAGTTGTTGTATACAAATAAGAATAGAACGGAACACACACTAATCACTCCTTTTCTGACTCATAATCGCTTTCAACATGTTCCAAGGAGCCATCTAAACCAGTGTCTAAAAAGAGTTGCCAGAGAGTCACGACCTCGTGGATGAACTTAGCGGTGGGGACGATTAGGTTCCAGTCGAAAACTAATAACTTGAGATAGTGTAGCGCAGTGGAATCTGAGAGGTTTGAGCTGCGTGGTAGCGGCCGAGACTGTCGAATGGACAAGAAGAACTCGGATCGGAGAGAAGAGATAGAGGTATGCAGTGAATGGAGAGTTGAATAGATATTTTTCAAAAAAGTACCAAGCACGGCTGCGGTCCGAATACCCGGGTCACGTTCTGTGCCAATTTTTTTCTCGTTGAGCAGTGACTAGTGACTATGCTATGGCTTTTGAACCCCACGATGTCAAGGTTTACACCGTCAACGGTGCTACCGCTGGATCCTCCTCGTCTCTTCCCGACTGGCTTACACGCAAACGTACTGCAGCTAAAGGGAAACGAGCGGCAAAAGAACATGTCGAAGGCACGATAGAATTAATCCAGGGATTCGAGTTTCCTGAAGCCAGCAACAAAATCAAGACAACTCCCGATGGAACTCATGCAATTGCGACTGGGACCTACAAGCCTCAGATCAGAGTCTGGGACCTCAACCAGCTCACGCTCAAATTTGAAAGGCATACAGATTCTGAGAATGTTGACTTTGTTGTGCGTAAGTTACTCCTTGCAAGATTCATATTTTGTGTGTTGATAATCCGTCGGACAGATCCTTTCTGATGATTGGACAAAATCAATACACCTCCAAAATGACCGCACGATAGAGTTGCACACACAGGGTGGCTTTCATTACCGCACCCGAATACCCCGTTTTGGTCGTTCTCTGGCTTACCATTCTCCTTCCTGTGACGCCCTTTTCTCCGCTTCTGGGAATGAAATCTATCGTTTAAATCTCGAACAGGGTCGTTTCATGACTCCTCTCGTACTGGAAGATGAAGAAGACGACATACAAGGTGTCAACATAATCGACATCAATCCGGCCCACCAGCTTCTTGGGTTCGGTGTTGACGGAAATGGGACGGTGCAGTTTTGGGATCCAAGGTCTCGGAAACGCGCAGGAATATTGCGTCTGCCAGCAAACAAACTCACTACTCCGAGCTTTGACAACAACACTGAATCTATGGCTGCAGGATTGAGTGTTACAGCTCTTGCTTCACGAACTGACGGATTATCGTATGCAGTCGGAACATCAACTGGACATACTCTACTATATGATATCCGCACAACGAAACCGTTCGCTGTAAAGGACCAAGGCTATGGCTTACCCGTGAAGAGTGTTTCATGGATTGAGGGTGGAAGCAGGATGGCAGGAGACGGAATGGTCCTCAGTGCGGATAAAAAAGTGATCAAAATATGGGATCGGAACTTGGTATATTATATCTTGATTGTGGAATCTTTACTTTTCACTGAATGCTTTCTATTTCCAGCCTTCAGTGAATTTCACGTCCATTAATCCCGCTTCAGATTTGAACGACGTCCATCATGTTTCCGGCAGTGGTCTTTTATTAACAGCCAATGAAGGCATTCAGATGTCGACATATTATATTCCCCAACTCGGACCCGCTCCTCGGTGGGCAAGTTTCCTCGAAAATATCACAGAAGAACTTGAGGACCAGACGACCCGTAACGTTTATGAGGACTTCAAATTTGTTGAACGGAACGAGTTACAGAAGTGAGTCTATTCTATCATCGCGTCAAATACTACTGACATCTTCAAAGACTGGGGCTGGATCACCTTGTCGGTACTCCTGCGCTCAAGCCCTACATGCACGGCTATTTCATCTCACTAAAACTATATGACACCGCTCGTGTCATTGCCAACCCCTTCGAATATGCCGAACACCGTGAACGAATGATCCGGCAAAAGATGGACAAATTGGCTGAAACACGCATTCGGTCCTCAAAACAGGTCCCCGGTGTGAAGGTCAACAAAATGCTCGCTGAGAAAATCCAAAGGGATGAAGAGCGTGAAAGGAAGAGGGAGGAAAGAAAAAATAGGAAGGTTCAGAAGAACCTTGCGGAGGCCGGAGAGGAAGACGCGATGAACGTAGATGAGGAGGAAGAGGAAGATGGCACTAGTGGCCGAAAAGACGCACCGACGAGCGTATTGACCGACCCTCGATTCGCCAAGGTCTTTGAGGATCCCGAATTCGAGGTCGATGTGAGTAGCAGAGAATATGCGTTGCTCAATCCCTCGTCAGTTGTACAACGAAAAGGATTTGGCGAACGAGGCAAGACTGCAGTGGAGGAAGAGGAAGAAGAGAGCGACAAGATGTCATCTGATGGTCTTGGCAAGAGTGATAGCGAGGATGATAGTGGTAATAGCAGTGACAGCAGCGACGCTGGGGGTTCGTTGGTCTAGCCTATTTTCACTATTAACGACTGACTTCTTGACTCTAGAATTGAACAAGTTTGACCCCCGTGTACGACCAGGACAGAAAAACGTACGCGCACAAGAAGCGTATAATCGCTCCAAACAACAAAATAGAACCTCCAATGTCAAGCTGGTGCCGATGCGTCCACAGTCCGGCGCAAATGGTCCACAGCTTGCGACCGGGAAACAGGCAACCTTTGGTCAACGGCGAAGCCATTCATCTTATCCTGGTGGAGGGAAAAGTGCATCTCGTGCCAACAAAGTCAACATCGCCGAGGATGGTGGCATGGAAATGTCATGGGTTCCGTCAGCCAACTCTCAAGATGCAAGAGAGCTTCCAGGACAAGGTAAGGCTGGTAAACAGCAAGACCGAAGAAAGGGCGTCGAGAAGTTCGGAGCTGGGTTGGAGAAAGGAGGCGAAGATCTTCTTGAGCTTTCGGAGAGCGACAGGAAGGGAAGGGTCCACAGACGGCAAGGTATCAGGAGTGGCAGTAAGAACGCTTTCCGGAGGAATTAACTTTAGAAGCCAACATATATTACATATAGCAAGCATTCTAGAAGTGTATTGTTAGTAACTGAGGGATTCGAATTTGTAGAGGGGGGGGGGATGGCCAGCTGAGGAGGATCAATCGATTTGGCTTCGCAACGGGTTGTCGACGTCCCCAAAAAATCAAGACGGCGGGGAAGGAAGGAAGGCAAAGGAAAACACTTCAGTGATGCTTTTGGTAACAAATCCTGTCCTCTGGCCACGAAGTGATTCTCAAATATCAGCAAATATCATATCCTACAGTCTATCATTATTTTTACCATTGATCTGCAGAATCAGGACCATTGTTATATCATCAACCGAAACATAGCAATTTTGAGTCGCTTGCAGAGAATGATGCCCTCGGATTTGGTGTGATTCGAGAAGAAAGAGAAGAAGAAGGGGACCAGAGTTTGGATGACATTTTCTGATTCACAGGATCGAAAACCCATCCACCACCTGGGGCAGGTGGGAATCAATCTGGTAAGAACGATGGTGATAATGGTGGGACAAGTGAAAGGCGTTATGAGGTCGGCAGCCGAGCGCGTTCGGAGACCTTCTGAGCCTGGAGGCTACGGTTTTGCTGCCAGAGATCCCAATTCAAGAAGACAATAGCTACCCTACTCGGAACTGGATTGACGACGAGCAAGGCTGTCGGGCCTCCCAAAGTTGTCGAAGTTCCTCTGCAGGGAGTAGTCTGGAGTAGTTCAACCTCTGATTCGATTGATGAGGATGAAGAATTGTTTGATCGTTTCAAGTAGCCTGGGGACCCAAAAAGGTGACAACGTGGATACAGGGAGATACAGGGTGTCGAGAAACAAAAAGCTCGCTATTTTCCCCTGGCCTTAGCAAGTATGCTTTTCAAATTTGTTCCAAAAAAAACAATGTTGCACTGGAAGCAGAAGAGATTCACTCAAGCAACGGACCTCGCCAGTATAATCAATATCCTATCATATCCTATCACATCCTATCCTGAACTTAGAGGTCAATAGGTATCAATGAATTCAAGTGATGAAGGCATGGGGTATCTACATCTGTAAATGGTCCTTTCGTATACAACAACTATGAAGACAAGTAATTAAAGAGATGGCGATTGTTCAATAACGGGGTGTTAAACAGGTCAAAGCAAGTTTGCGAGGATTATCGCAGAACTATAGAAATCTCAGTAGGTGTAAATTCTGCCTTCCATCGTCCCATCCCGCCAGTATTCGATCATAAAAATGCTATCCTCTGTGAAGTACACATGTCTACGAGTCGAAGCGTTATCTTCAGTGGCAATAGCCATGAATGTGTTGTCGCCAAACGAATCGTTCGCATTTACCGGAGGATCTTCCTGAATCCACGAACTCATCTTCCACCCCTGGTCTTGAGGGTGTCGCACGCGAATCGTCCCTCCCCCATACAACTGTGCGCAGTTAGGTTTATAGTCCCTCAGATATATCTTGAGCGTGATTTCATTCCACCATAACAATCTCTTCCCGTTAATCGTTGGAAAATGGCCTACACCCCGGCGAGGAGCGACACAGGCGCATGATCCGAGAAAGTGCTTTTGGTCAAACACTATAAAGAAGGGATGGGTGTGAGCCGCCTCGGAGTAAACAAAGTAAAAACCAATGATCTGCTCGTTCGGATCCGAATGAAAAGGACCGTTTCTGTCTTCGTAGGGCACAGGATCAAAGATCTCATGAACAAAATGGTCCAAGCCATCTGGGTTCCATGGCTTGAGGGCTTTCATCGGAGGCCCTGCCCTGGGTATGAAATTCACACTTTGGAGAAAGTGTTTTTGTTCGTTGACCTCGACATCTCTGAGCCACTGATGCTGGCGAATTTGGCTTTCGTAAACAATAACTTGGAAGACTTGAAGAACTGCTGGTGCCATGTCCAAATAATGACTGGGTTTGTAAGTTGCATAGAGAAAGCTATCCTCTGCTATGAATTGGAAGGTTTCGACAAATTCCTGTGGTGTTCTTTAGTCATCATAGAACATGAACGACACTTTTTGATGTTTACCCTGAAGACAATTTCCCCGGTGACCCAGTTTGCAACTGTAAACAACTGAGCCCGTATGGCCGTTCTTACAGGTTCAAAATTCAGTGCGATATATGCCCCGACAATTTCGAACTGGCGAGGTCGTACTATCGTACTCCAGTCTATTGGCCACATGAAAGTTCTTGAGTTCTTTCTACCTTGGGGATTTCGTAAATGTATGACGCAATTACCACCGTCCTCTCTGTAAATATTGTAGGTTTAGTGATAGTATCTGATACTTCACTTACTTTTGCAATGCTGCAACATTTCTGGAGATATAGTCTACAGCAAACGCAGCAACTTCGAATGGGTATTTGAGCTTATGCCTCATCAATTCTTTTCCATTTCGAATAGAGGGAGGCCGAATCATCTCGACGTGATTCCCTATAACGTGGTAGACCCAACCACCGCTCTCTCCGCAGTACGTTTGGCTGGGTTTACCAATAAAGTCATCGAAGAAACTGGGGGTCGAGGGGTTCTTATAGAAGGTGAACTGATCAAACCGAGACCAGTGAAGACACGAGAAGCGTTGATTATAGAAAACGAGCATTTCTAATATCTGGAAAGATGTTTTCTTCTGGTGTGCCTTTGGAGCTGGTGCTTCCACCATGGCGTAACCCTACAAACAGCGGCGACGAATAGTTCATGGAAAATGACGGTAAGAGATGAAGGAACCAAACATACCGCATTCGCGCGACTGTTCATAATGGTCGATGTGAGCAGCGTTCAGGAGAGTTCTGATAGCTGATTGAGGTGAAGGATTGAGTTTTGAGATTTTGTTCTTAAATACATCGCCCGGAGTGCGCCACGCTTCGCCGGAGATCTTTGGCGCAAGGCGTTGCCAAGAGCAGAGTCAGTATGACGGTGGTCCTTGTTTTTTCCGAATCTTTGTTTTCTCCTTCCTTTGCGTATCAGATTTGTAGGCGGTCACAAGGGAACAAATGTTGTTGCTTTCTCAAAGCTTTATGCTGTATGAGGAAGTAACTCGCCTCAATAACTATTCTCATAGACAGAATAAAACGCTTTTCTACTTTGCTCACGTCGGCACCGGGGTCTACACTTCTGTCTGCAAACACAGATGAATAAGGTTGGAAGCAATAATTGGAACATGGAAGTTCGATTTTTTTTTGTGTAATGCTACAGAGGGTGACAGATATTAACGGGAATGTCAAGCAGTGAAAATATCAAGAGAAACTATTCTTACCGCGGGCGCTGGTAGACCTTGTTAGACTCATCTTTTTGTAAATCCGTTCTGCTTCGTACTAGGGTATCGTTTTTCCCAAACAACTGGTTTCATAGCCGACTCCAATATTTTTGTCTCGAGACAAGATGTTGCCAAGAGGGAGAACATCGTGGATTCGAACTCCATACAAACTTCATTTTGAGTCCCATGGAGACCAAGGCGCCCACAGACTCGGATGCCCACAGTTACCACCTAACGCCTCTGCACCGCCCTAGGTCGACTATCCTTGTCATCTTTGGCCGTGAAATATTTAGTTGCTCAGCGACCGTTGAGAAGAGAAGAAGTGCGTGTAGGATAAGCGCCTACCTGACTCGGAAGATCATCTCATCCAGTCTCATCTTCTGATCCTGACCAGAAATTTTACAAAAATTGACCCGTCATTTCGGAATCATCGAAATGAACATCCGAAGAGCTAGAGTAGGTCTTTCATGATTGTTCATCTGGCGGAAATCCACAGAAGAAGAAGAATACTTCGTATTGACAGATTGAAGACCTCCCTGGGATGCAAGCTTGTAATTTAAGGTCACTATCCTGTTCGAAACTTCACTTATTCCACGTATTCAAACTATCGCATTGATTATTGAAGGAACCTACCAGAAAACTACTCTATGAAATATTTTACGTCGCCATTCTACCTTTCATCTCTCGCTGGTACTCAAACTGGATCATTTCAACTTCACCAGTTCTCTACCATTGTGCAACATGGCCCTCAATATCATATGTCGCGGAGGACAAAGGCAGGATTGTTGGGTATATACTGGCTAAAATGTACGTCTGTATTTTGGTCCGTTGTTTTCATTTTTACATTGGAATATCTTCGCGCCGCTGTACATAGGGAAGAGGAAACTGCAGAAGCAGAACAACCACATGGCCATGTAACCTCAATCTCAGTCCTTCGATCATACAGACGACTTGGTATAGCAAAAAAGCTCATGCTGCTATCTCGTACGTACGGAAAACGCGTTCACAATGGTCCTCTTTCTGAATCGTCAATGGTCAATACGTAGAGGAGTCAATGGCCAGTCACCGTGCATCTCACGTAGCACTTCATGTGCGAAAGTCCAACCGCGCCGCGCTCAGTTTATACCGGGATACACTTGGATTCGAGGTTCATGATATTGAACAAAAGTACTGTACGTTTCATCATTTCAGCGACTTGTACATCAGCCGACTTCATTTGATCTAGACGCTGATGGCGAAGATGCCTATGCAATGCGACTCACACTCAAACACGACTGACTCTTTCGAATTGCAAAGGAAACAAAATGTTCATTATGATAATTGTGTACAGGAATGCATAGTGTTACAGGATAAGTCTAATCAGCACCTCATTTGATTTCGTTCAATATAGCAGATGCACTGCACTCTGTGAATTCTGAGCTGCAGTGCTTTCTCTCTCCTCCGTTTCGATTTCCTCAATCACTTGCTCCCTTTCCATCTCGGCAGTCTTCTTTTCTTCTTTCTCCAACTGTATCCGGCTGAAGGACACCCCTACTCAGCATGACGGCCTCTCTTACAAGCCCAGCAGCCTCTAAACCTAACTTATAATAACCGTCGTTTGAATGTGCCGCAAACATTCCTGTATGCGCCTGTAATTCATCGGTCGCAGTGTTGTTGATCGCAGGCAGGAAATGATCCATCGCACGCCTATCTGTGTTGGGCAAAATCATGAACGTCCGGTCGAGGTTGTGCACCAAAGGAATGGCAGGGAGTAACGTGTAGAAGCTGAACATAGATCCCTTGATTTTCAGTTACTTGAACATATAGAATTTCCAAATCAACTCACGTTCGAAATATCACCCCTTCCGTCTTCTCAATCTCGATCAACATGTTGACTCTGCTTTTCAAAGCATCCTCATCCCACAGATTCCGCACATATTTCATATGGTCCGTCGCCCAACTATATCCAACACCCAGATCGTCTCGACGCCAGTAAGCAGCCCCACCAGCGGCTGCAGCTGCAGTAACGACACCTCCGACAGTTAACGCAACTGGCGCCCACTTGCTCCACGCATTTTGCGGGGTCGGCGGGGCAGTTATAGCAGCCATTGGCGCAGTGCCAGTTCCGTTCCCCATATTTCTACTGGTGAATGAACCCCATATGGCGGAGCCTACTGATTTAGCTACATTCGCATATTCTGCGGCCTTGGTCGCAGTGTTCTTGAAGACGTAAGGATGTAGACCATAATACTATTTGAATAATTGAGGAAATTGCGTCGGGTGTAGAATGTTAACAAGTTAGCATACCGGAGTGTCGAAGGATATGCAAGCCACGATTTTAGGCCACAAGGGAGCACTAGTATCCGGTCGTGTCCTGTAAAATTCGATTATACTGTCTGCAGCTAGAAGACCTCCCATACTTGGATCCAATTAGCTATCGAGCCAAATAAACAAATTTGAAACGCTTGCCTGTGTCCACACAGTACTAGCTTTGCTTTCCCCGCGCCTCCACCATGAGCTACCTCTTTCGTGACTGTCAGTTCAGTCAACCAGTCAGAAAAACGGACAACAGCTTCATTCTACACGTTATCTGTCAGCTACTAGCTGTGCCTGGAAATGTATAGGTTGAATCCTCACCAGGTCCCCTTTAGTCTTCCCTAACAAAAGAATCATAAGCCTTTGCCAGAAAATGTCACTACAACGAGCACCTCATAGACCGGGAATACGATGCATTCCACAGTCGAATTCGGGACGGTTTCAGTGAGAACATGCTGGAGGCGGTCAGGAAACTTGCCGAAAGTATCGTTGTCGCCTTTAAAACCGTGAATGAAAATAACGAGCAGCAAGTCGGAAACGACGTTGACAACTGCTAGCGGGTTGCCAGTCGAGTCGCTTTCGACATTGCTCATGATGGGTAAGTATGTAAATAAGCGCCCGTGCATCTAAGTCGCTCATTATCACAACCAACACGTTACCGCTCTGAACGAAGCGATTGACTATAAATTTTCTAGGAGTGAATCTCCCCGAAAGAGAAAATGCCTTTGCTGCTGTCCTGCTCCCAGTTTGGCCTCAGCTGCTCAATAATGATCATCGGGTACACGAGCCGTGGGCTCGGACCGAGCCTGTCTTCTTAAATCGAGCAGGAATTCACCCAAATGATTTTTCCCCCCTCTTTTAAATCCACAATCTACACACCTGATCGAACATGTCGAACACCCAGCTAGAGACCCCGGCATTGTACGATCCCCGCAAGGTGCTTGATCACCCAGACTTTCGTGTCTTGACCTCTGGAGAGAAACCATCAAAGGAGTCCAACATTGCAGCATTCTATAGTTAGTGCAGCGCTACTGTGTTCATCTAGCACTTAGTAGTCGGTCTAATGTCGCTACACTGAAGATCCTGCGCATGAAATCCATCTGGTTGAGAAACCCAAGCCTAAACCCGGTCCAGGACAGGTACTCATCCATGTCCGTGCTACCGGCATCTGTGGGCAAGTATCTCTCGCATTACCTTCACTGAAATTCATCATTCATATGCTGTTTGTAGAAGTGATGTCCATTTTTGGAAGCACGGACGAATTGGTGACTCGATGATCGTAACGGATGAAGTAAGTGTGAAATTAACCACGGATCTACCACATCACTCCTAATATTTCCGGTTTCGTTTTATCTAGTGTGGCTCTGGTCATGAATCTGCTGGAGAAATCATTGAAGTAGGCGAAGGAGTCACCGAGTGGAAGGCAGGTCAGTCAGCCCCAGTATTGTTATTAACTTTCGTATTCTCAAATCTTGATTTATCATAGGCGATCGAGTAGCTATGGAAGTCGGCGTTCCTTGCTCTCAACCCTCTTGTAATGCATGCAGAACGGGCCGTTATAATGGATGCCCAGATGTAGTGTTCTTCTCTACCCCTCCGTATCATGGTAATGTCGTTTCCAAGCTATATGTCTATATAATGTTCATCTCAATACAACTGACTGTAGGAACGTTGACCCGGTGGCACGTTCACCCCGCGAAGTGGCTCCATCGTCTCCCAGAAAATGTTTCTTTCGAGGAGGGCTCCTTGTGCGAACCTCTTGCTGTAGCGTTAGCGGGTATCGATCGCGCTGGACTTCGTCTCGGGGACCCTGTTGTCATATGGTGAGTTCATGTTGAACTCAACATTCAAGTTCTAGACTGAAAGATCTTCCAGTGGTGCTGGCCCTATCGGCTTGGTATCCCTTCTCAGCGCCAGAGCTGCAGGCGCAGAACCCATCGTCATCACTGATCTTTTCCAAAGTCGCTTGGATTTCGCCAAGTCTTTAGTCCCTGGAGTACGCACTGTGCTCATTGACAGAAATGCGACTCCGAAAGATCAAGCCGAATTGATCAAGAAGGCTGCAGGTGGTCCTCTACAACTTGCTCTTGAATGCACGGGTGTCGAGAGCAGCATACATACCGCCATCTTTGTGAGCAATCAACTCTTACCACCATTTATTAATAACTGATCTAGAATCCACACTTCCCAGTCTGTTGGTTTTGGTGCTAAGGTCTTCATTATAGGTGTTGGAAAGAACGAGCAATTGGTATGGAGCACTTACTCTGCTTGTTCTTCCTCCTGATCGATTGGATAGTTCCCCTTTATGCACCTCAGTGCTAACGAAATCGATGTTCAATTCCAATATCGATATGCCAATCAGGTATATTATCTTACGTGTTGAACAATCGAGGGTCCGGAGCTTACTTTGTCTCTTTGTAGTACCCGAAAGCCATCCGTCTGATTGCAGGTGGCTTGATTAACGTCAAGCCTCTGGTCACTCATCGCTTCGCTTTAGAAGAAGCAGTCGCAGCATTCCACGTTGCCGCCGATCCAGCGCAAGGTGCTATCAAAGTACAGATTCAGGATTAACCCCACTCCTCTGTTCACGTTGACGGTATATGGGTGGTAATACAACATGGAATACAGTACGCCCTAGATACAGTAAAAATTCAGCACAATTAACTAAGCGCACACAATGAGAGCCAACAAGCAAAATCATAGGGTTGTCATTATCAGTATATTTTTAACCATCGGAACTGGGAGTCCCAGCCTTCTTTAATGACCTTGACTTCCTTTTTGCCTTAGCCTGCATGCAGAGCCAAGTCAATCATAATCGGGCATACAAACACAAGGTCATACCTTGGCTTTGCTTCGAGCTCCTCGACCCAATTGCTCTTCTCCCGATGATTCCTCTGCCTCATCAACGTCAGACATTTCTATGTCCGTCGCATCCGTATGAACATCGAACGGTTCTTCGTCACTTGAATCCGTTTGTTTTCTTTTCTTACGAGAACGTCTATGCAGTAATAAAAATCCAGCGTGTGTCTGGGAAAAATATCACAACCACTGACTTAGAATGACCATTGGTTGTCGCCGCTTTACGTTTGGCTGGTATCTTCCGCTCTTTCTTTTCCTGAAGTCAAGTTTAGACGTGGCAAATGCTTCCGTGGAGAAGTGAGATACAAACCCTGGGAGCGGTCACGACGATTTCTGCGAGCCATGACGAAGCATCTGGTGGTAAGAAAGTTTGTTTTGCGATCTAGATGTAGTCGAGAATAAGTAGATTATTTTTAAAAGCCTGCTATCATATACCTTATTCGCAATTTCCGCATTTGGTTGGGGTCGGAGGATATCGTGAGGAAGTTTTATTTTTCCAGGAAACGTAGGGATGGTCCAGTTGTTGTGTTGAGCGCGAAACTTGATAAGTTCTTGCGCGATCTCACACATAGCATATAAGTTCTGAAAGATTGCAAAAAGAAACAACATAAGGAAATAGGATCGAGTGAGATAAGATAGCATACCTCGCTATAGGCTTGAGATTCGGGATCTCGCACCGTCTTTCCTTTGCTTGCTAGATGATAGAGGAGGGGTATCGTTTCTTCAGATCCGATTAACTCCAGGTAGAACTGGACATATCTGTGCAAAATTTAAATTGCCACATTGGCGACAATGGAAGACAAATCTTACTTGGCAATATCTTGGAGTTCGCTCTGCGAAGTAGCGAAGTCCGGATGGTGGGCTAGCAGGTGAAGCAGACGGATGAAAACAAATTCAAGGTTTTCTGTCCTCAAATCTGGAAGAAATAATTCGGAAAGGCCCTCAAACCAAGACTACTAGACTCACCTGAGGGCAATTTCTTGAAAAGGCCACTGGCAGCCGCGGCAGCCTGAATGAATGAGGCGTGAGTAAAACATGAGATCGAAGTGTTTGAAACTTTACCTTCTGCTTTATATCTTCTTCTGGATCGTGAGCAGTAAGGAAAAGGATGAGATGATATTTCGCAGGAAGTTTGCGATGCCATAGTAATGGCACCAGTTTTTGTAAAAATGACATCCGCACGTTAAAGCAAGTGTCCTGAATTGTTGCGTCAAAGGAATCTGACAGATTGTGACATGGTAGACGAAAAACCTGCCTGAATAGTCAATGCTAGCCTTACAAATTTTGGAGTCAATGCATCAGCGTATGCAGGCACTGTTGAGAGATACAGCAGAGATATTGCAGCCTGTAACCTAATTCTAGATAAGGCTTTCCGACTAGAAACGCCATATGAGGATCATGATGATTGAAAATAAAAGGTGATTAGCGCACTCTTCTTCGACTGCATCATTACCAGCCAGTGAGCCTCCACGATCTAAGATCGTGGCAAGCATCTTCAACACAGGCGTCGAGATGTCTGCAGCATTTTTTGAGTTGGCGTGGGCCATCGTCCGATACCGTAAGATCTTTAAAGCGGCTATCTTTGCTTTCAGATTGTTGGAAACCTCGTCATCTTCCACCCACTCTTCGCCATCATCCTCTAAATCATCCTATACGCAAACTGAGTTACTACATCTAGACGGAGATACTGAAATTCTTACCGGAGGTAGACTCGGAATCATGAGGAGTTTTTTAAGCAGAAACGCAGTTATAATGTCGCTTTTCTGTTCGAAGGCGTCTGGGATGAAGGCAGCGAATTGCGCTAACGATACCAAATGTGCTACTAGCTGGTCTGCAGGTGCGTGGTATAATGAATCGGCGATGCTCTGAAAATAAATCAGGATGATCATCTAGTACCAGTTTCCCGATACTCACTTCGACGACGCCACCACATATAGTTTTCTTCTCTTCGCAGAAGGCAAATATTCGTGCCGCAAACTTTGCGTGTCTATGATTTGAGCTCAACACGTGACTTTTAATGACCTCTACGATTGAGCTGCAAAAAATGATGGATATTGGAAAAGCGACTCAACACTTTTCGACAACCAGACGTACCTCTCTAAGGGCATCAACAGCGAATCCAGCTTGACCAAACTTGCCAAAGCCTGTAACCCAACAGCAACTGTCTTGTCGTTCTTCCCGTCCTCGATCGCAGTAATTAACACGTCCACATGAGGTTTGAACAACGCCGGGCAGAATTTGGCTATATTTGTGAATAACGCTTGGGCATGGTTTGCAGCCAGATTTGTCTTGGTAATAGTAGTGCCTTGGGATCTTTGTAGTCGTAGGAGGAGAGTAGGTATAGATGAGGTGTTTGCGATGTGAAGGGAGCCTCGGCGAAGGAGGGCGGTCAATGAAGGTGTGAGGGTTGAAGAGGACTGTTCTAATCGCCGGATAAAATCGTGCTAAAGTGGATATAATTATGGCACAATATGGAATATCTCGACTCCAGAACCTCACCTGCGCCTTTACCAGGCCCTTGAGGTCCGTTTCAACGTCCAGGCAAATTTTCATAAGTTTGTAAAGACGTGGTTCGTTCATTTTCGCAAACGCCTTCAGGTCCTCTCTCATCTTCGCAGGGTCTGGGAAATATACTGTGTGCGATATTCCATGAGAGGCTAGCGACTCCAGCGGTTGAGAGGAATACCTGAGATGACCTCGATTATTCGCCCGAGTTTTTGCGTCACCCTTTCCTCATTTTGGTCGATAACACCACCCTAAAAAATGGCAGTAAGCGCCAGCAAGGAGCGAATGGTTGTTGAATCATACGTTGTATTGAACACAAGCGTCGACAAAGATGTCTATGGCACTGGGACGACTGGTACCGTCATAAGCACTCGATAAAGAACGCAAACTGTCATACTCTTACTTCGGCTTCAAATTTGACAGAAGGACCAGAGCAGTTATAGATTGGTCGGTGAGATAGCGCATGACGTTGAGTAGATGGTCTGTCCAGGCCGTTTCGTCGACCTCTGCAGTCTTGCTATTCAGTGAACTGGGGGTAAACGAAGGTAGTGGTAAGATATAGTCGGATATCACTTGTTCCACCACCGTTCTATGATAAGTGGTCAGACAGAGTTTTTTGAAGACAGATTTAATACTGTTACTACGCACCTGCAATCAACGACGACAGTCGTCATGTGAAGAAGTTCGTTGGGTATCCAAGAGAACTTCGAGATAGCTGTTACATTGTTGTTCTCTCTGGAAGTGAGGGTCAGGAAAAGAATGTAAAGTTCTAGGATGACAACTCACATCTCTGGATAAGCAAGGCCATAAAGCTTAGCCAGACTGTTGGCAGCCTCGAAGCGGACGGTAAGCTGGGAAATGTTCGTGAGATGAAGCATAGATGATAATGAAAGAGCGCACCTTTTTATCTGCTACTCTGCCGGCAATAGCCTTAAGTTGAAGCTCAGAAACATGATGTACTGCTGTCTCGTAGTCGAGCTGTGAGTAGATTTTGCAAACTGCTGCGCGTATCTTTTCGTCAGGATCCAAAAGTTTCCCGTTCAAAGCCGCTGTAGCATTGTTGGTCTATCTATAGAAGAGACAAAAGTGACAAGAGCTTACATTCAATGGCTTCAGCCATTTCCGGAGGCGCAGAGTAAAGTCCGTTCGAAGATTCCACGAACCTCAATCGGACAGCAGGCGATTTGTCTACTTTACGGCCTAACCATGCATTCCAAGTTGAAGGATGATTCCTGGCCAAATCACCCCCGCTTTTGTCGGAAAACATTTCTCCGAGGACCTGAGTGGCAATGGCACGCAAGGTCGAAGCGTCCGCATGGAGTTCCTCTTCTAGTTGAGGAATGACGGACGGAAGAAGATTTGGACACGACGCGTGAAGACGCTTAATGAGGTCATGTGCGATACGGATCTGCTCAAAATCCTCCTCCTCGGAATTGGACACTATAATGTCTGTAAAGTAAAGAGCAACGTTCCGCTGGAGTTTGTCTGCTGTTTGATTGCATACGCTCACCGCAAGTCGATACGCTGGTTGTTCAACTCGCTAAACAAAAAATGTGAAGACTAAGCTGAAATTTGGGACAATGGGTTACGCACTGCACTTTTATCCATAAACTGAGCCATTATGATCTCCAGCACATCTCCAGACAAAGACGATGACTCGTCAACAATCGCCACCAGGATTTCAGCCATAAACGTCTCGATTTGTTTCGGTAAATCGCGTCGTATCATGGCAAACAGGTCGCGAAATATGCTGAGAATGAGCTCATCTGCGTTTGGGAGATCGCAGACAAGGACTACGCTCTTCACGGTCGAGAGAGACTCAAGGAGATGGAAATACTGGGTATAGTACGTGACATCCGGACCCTTGAGGTTGTTACTAAGTTGTTTGAAAAAGAACTGGAAGATATCCCGGAGCTCGGCCTGTGTGTATGGTGCGTCTGGCGCGTACAATCTGAGAATATCGGCCATGCAACACGCCGCATATGCCTTGACGCCACGATCCTTGTGTAGCATGATAGAGCTACTGACGAGCTCTTTACGAACGTTAGACATTGAATTCACGTCTACAAGTTCTTGGTCCATCTCCGCCAATTCCGAATGTAATGTCTTGAGCTTTTTGAGAAGAGTGTCATTAGATTGGCCTTTGGTGATCAGCTTTTCGCGAAACGCCAGTTTCTTCGGCGATGGATGACCAGTATGTCGAGTTTGCGCGACCATCGCGGTCGTCGTTGAAAAAGGCAACGCGTGATTTCAATACTAAGTTGTTTGTACCAAATGACCGGCGCCAAAATAACCATCGCTTTTTCTAGACATGCAGTGACAAGAACAAGATCAGTGCTAATTTTTGCCATAGTAGTACGCTACAGAATGTTTCGCCGTTTCCCCAGTGACTCCTCAAGCTTACTCAGTTCCGCCCCACCTCAAAAAACTCTCGAATCGGCCAATATCTCTGAATCCTCGCCTGATGGAGGCATGAGCCACTCAAAACAGCATGGGATCCTCGAAGCATTTCGTAGCATATGCGCGCTGCATTTACAGGTAATAACCTAACAGCTTCCCGAACATAGATTGGACGTACTAGCTGGTGCTAATTTGGACTCTCGCATGAGGTCGCATGCCTTTACGCAAATGCAGGTATCCTGATACCTGAAAGTCAGAGTAATACACGTCGGATCGATATTATGGCTCCAAAGTTGGAATCCAAAACATCTTCTAGCGTATGCAGCGAAATTGGTATCCCTATACCGATTTTCCTCGCGAACGTGGTATGCCACCCTTGAGTAATAAGAAATGCCATTAATCGGTATATAAAAGGCGTTCTTCTTCACTATCCACTCCCCACACTTCAATCGAACTCTAGCTATCGTCTTCCTATCATGAAGTTTACGAGCGGTCTTTCTGTTCTCGCTGTCTTTGTCACTGCTGCCCTTGCGAATATCGTTCCTCGAGACTTTGCGACGCTGAAAAATGATGCCGATGTCGTCAGCAAGGATTGTCTTGCCCTGAAGGGCGCTATCGAGCAGCTGAAGGCGCCAATTGATGCGACTGTTTTGGTTGTTCGTGTGTTCAATTTTGCTTCAACCAAAAGCTGATGTCTGTTGCACTATCAGAGCCTCATCACTGGCTCCAACAACTTGAGCGCTGCACTTAACGCTCTTGC
Source organism: Lentinula aff. lateritia (assembly GCA_027886305.1). Classification (NCBI taxonomy): domain Eukaryota; kingdom Fungi; phylum Basidiomycota; class Agaricomycetes; order Agaricales; family Omphalotaceae; genus Lentinula; species Lentinula aff. lateritia. Next base: position 71,829 of record MU795003.1, on the reverse strand, counting down.
AAACGACGCGAAGGTCAGTACGGCACCCCCTTGCCTGTTACATGGCTTGTAAATCGTCCTTGCAGATCGCTGGCCCAATCACCGACGCGCAGGCACTCGCTTTGCTCTCAACCAGCGAAAAATCCATTGATGACTGCATAATTCCCGCTCTCAACGAGCTTTCCGCTGACGCTGTACTTCTTGCTACGTTCAAAACTGAGATCGAAGCAGAACTTAAAAAGCTACAAGCCAGTTATCTCGCATGTGCTTCTAACTTGATCACTATTTGTCCCGTGCGTACACTATTTCTATTCCTCATAACTTCTCATCTCTTCAAACTTCAGTCTGCAGAAAAGCCTGAGGCTTCCCAACTCGCCATCAAGCCTAACGCCGCTCTTGCAACGTGTTTGAAGGCGTACGCCTGATGCGTACCATGTTCGGAACAGATATGGGTCTCAGTCTCTCTGTGCGGTAGTCGATTGTATCTTGTCTATCGTAGTTCTGTTTCTTCTGTTTCCTGCTTATTTGTGTGGCTTTCGAATTTCTTATTTGCATGAGAAAAACCTTGAGGAGATGTACAGAGAGGTCTGAATCCGTCTGATCAGGTTGCGCCAAGCCGAAATCGGTGAACCTGATTAGACTTGCCATGCCTTGTGTCGTTGATTTGATCCCAGGCACAATTCTCCTCTCTGTCGTACGCCGGTGACGGCTTCCCTTTCTTTAAAGGCTGTCGGTGTGAAGGCTTGGTGGCGACCACAAACCCACCCTTCTCCAGCGAGTGATCTATTCTTTCTGTACGGCTTCTTTCTGAGAAACTTTTTAGTGACAAGTGATCATGCAACGAAAAGATATTGCTTCTCCAACTATCGCCAGCCGTGGTCAGCAGTTTTCATTATTTGGAGGTCCTGCATCGCAGTCCAGGGAGATTGTGGTAATCTCGGATACTCAGGATATAATACAGGGAATGGAGAGTCCCAGTTCAGTGACACCTAGCTACCCGTCGACTCCGGGCTTGTCCTTGAACTTGAGAACTCAGTCAACGGACTCTGTCCTTTCTCTCCCTTCATCTCCTCGTTCAGAAAATCCTTTCAGACCCACCTTCACTTCGCGCAAAACATCACCACCGGGCTACTTAACGATAACTAACACTCCTTTGTCTCCTGTCACTCCTTCTAGTCCTTCCTTTTCAATGCCTATGACGCCCCCACCATCGCCTCTGAAATCTTCTTCCCGTCCCTCATCTAGGGAAAGTACGAAATCTCTTCCAGTCCCCACACATACGGTCACACCTCCCAATTTTCCCCGTGTCCTCCATCGAAACTCGTCTCCCACTGTTCATACCGCTGTCTGGCCGACAACGAGTACATTCGAAGAAGCACCTCAGTTCAGTAGACATAATTTGGGATCTGATGTCGTGATGCCCATATCCGCGAAAGGACGTCAGGGAAAGTTAATATTCAGTGCGAAGCCAACCCTAGTCGTTCACCGTCCTGTCATCCCAACCTCTTCATCGTCGACGAACCTTCTCGCACCTCCTCCATTTCGTCGACACGTGCACAGTCGTCGAAGATCTAACTCAACTAGCGCGGCTTTGGATCAGAAAGCTCTGGCCGATGAGCCAGCCATACACTCGGCTTCGGAGTTGACCCAACAATCGGGGAGTATCCCATCTAGTACACCTCATGCCAGCCTCGTCTCTCTGAGGGCACACACAAAGAGTGTCTTGAACAAAAGCAAACGTTTCGTTCATTCGCGCGCACAGGCCATTTCTCATGTTGATTCGATATTGGGATCAACCGCACTAGGGTCCTCCTCTACGGTTCGGGAATGAATTCCATGCTGTTCTACTGGTTGGAATATTGTATCACGTTCCCCGGGATATACTATTTCATATATATGACCCCCACATCTCTACATGTTATAAGTCTGAATGGAAGGACTTGAACTGGGTCCTTCGTTCGGTATTGGACGTTCCTGTGATCGCAGGAACAACGGGAATTTTGGGTTAGGGTTTAGGAAGGATCATACAAAGATCATGGCCTCGAGTTTGATATCATCTTTTGCTGTAGATCTTATTGTAATTATTTTGTAGATAAGTTTGCCAAAGTTTTGACTCTATCGGGTCGACGAAGTGATCCTACAGCGCTTACCATAACTGGACAGTACACCTGTTGTAAGTGCACAAATGAGTTTTGGACGATGATAAATAAAATTAAACCACTCTGCACTAATAGAAAGACAAAGCTAGTAAAAATATAAGTTCTGGAGGAGAGGGCATACACAAAAAAGAGACGGTCACAGCGATCTCCAATCCCCTTGATATCCATGTGAAGTAGCGTGTGGTTGTCATTATTCAACTCTATAGCTCGTGCACGCTACAATTCATTAGGAATCATACACTAGCATGTCATCCATTGAAGCGGTTCTCAGAAAACTTGCACCAGATCGAACAGTTCAGTAATTCTTCTTCTTCTCGTCGACAGAGAGACCGCCCGGGCCCATGTTGACAAGGAGAATCAACCCGCCCACAATAGCTGAAATTCAAGAAGATATTAAGTATTTGAAAACAGGAGTCAAATATCAAGTAGGGACTTACACAATGTCTGGAAGAAGTCATACTTCAAAAAGTCACGTTGTGGGTGTGCAGATGGAACAGACCACCAGTTATTGGCGAACACATTGAAGACGCTAAGAACAAAAACGAGGAAGGCGGCTGACCACTTGGCTTTGAATCCAACAGCGACCATGATGCATGCAGCGAGACCAACGATGGACACAAGAACACGGGCGATATTCCATGTACCTTGGATGATGAATCCGAGGAAGAGGAAAATGAGGAGAACACGACCGGCAAGAAGGAAGCTATTTAAACCACCGTTAACTCAAAGGTAATAGGAATGATATCGAAATCGAGACACACTATTTTCTGCGATCCGTCTCGCTGAGAGATGGAAGTCCAGCGAAAAGTTTCTTGCGTGTTATCATGGAGTCACTGAATACCATGAAAAGACCACCAATGACGCTTAAGTTGCGAAGGAAGAACGTAAGGTCGAAGATAAGCCCGTAACCAAAGCCTTGAATGACAACGACGCCGAGCAACCCCGCCACTGAGTACTCCGTATAGCGTTTCAGAATCACAGCACCAGAAGCACCAAGCATGACCTATGACCAGAGGCTTGTTTAGTATAAGAATCACAGGAGGCCAGCAAGCGTCAGAAGAACACGATCCCGTATTGAGATCAATCAAACAGGCACATATGAAGATATTTTTGAAACCATGTACTGCTTGAACGCGTTCAGGAGAACAAACACTCACAACGACGTTTAAGAGAAGGAACAGATGTGACAAGCCCCAAGGAAAATGCCTGTGTCTATTGTCTAACATTAGTCAATAGCGAACTTTCGGGCCAAAGGGACACGCACTGCTGAAGGTACCAGATTTGGTCGGACCATTGGGTGAGAATCCTCAGAGCATCCTCCAAAAATGTCACCACAATCATGAAGCGACCAATTGCCGGCAAGTGGGGCTTCAACGGTTGGGCGTAAATCTCGATGCTGTCCTCAACCTGTTTGCTGATAGCGCGAAGCTTTTCTATGGGATCATCTGGGTTGGCGGAGCGGTAGCCTGTGGATGGCCGTGAATTAGACAGCCCATGGGGATCAGGGTTATAGTTGGCGGATTGCGGGCGAGCAATACTAATACGAGAAGTCATAACAGAAAATATTGGTTGAGCGCTGAAGTAAAAAGGCTGGAAATTTTTGAAGAAAGCGAATGACCACCAGTTTCTGAAAACAGTTATGTATACGTGGCGAGAAAACGTGGGAATTTTGCCTCCAGGGATTGATGCGTGGCTGTGGGCCGCGGTGGCGAAATCGTTGCTCCGGACATCCGACAGGATTTCAGGTATCTGCGTTCAATAATCTGAGAGTTTGTAGACCGTCGAAGGGGCGCGTCAAACGAAGTAAAGTGTTGTATCACGCCTCAATTATCTACGTTATATACACGGAATACTGACTCGGAATCTTTCGATTTGACTTGGCTTTCAAAATAATGATCGCAGTTCTGCAGTTCTCAATCACCGGACCTTGTAATCTCGACGTTCTGAATCATGTAGGTGGTCGTTCCGGTAGGTCCTGGACTCCCGGAGCTTCCCTCCATCTGCAACGGATGAGTGGGTCTTCCCAATATTAGGGCAAGAGACTTTACCTGAAGATCAATGATCCTGTTACCGGGCCGAAGTCAATCAACACATCCCGTCTTACGCTTTACAGAGTAAGTACTTACAACCAAAGGGCAGCGCCAACGAATCCAGAGCCAAATTGTGTAGTCTTCAGCTCGTTGTCCATGTAGAAATCGATGCGGACGTCCACATTGTTCGACTCTGCGGTGAGAACTGCTTTGAGAGAGTGGAACGATAAGTCCGAAGGCCAAGGAACGATATCCGAAACTACGACTGTAGACGTGTTGAAGGTGTTGAACCAGGTGTCCGCGGTCCCTTTCCATTCACCCAAGTCGGTCTCTGGGGGCCATCCAACTACCGCCTGAAACACACAACGAAGGTCAAGTCACATACTTGCTCGAAATATCACAGCTCTGCCTACCGTTAACCTGTTGGAGACGAGAGGAGTCGTTATTTTGTTTGATTTTAATCAAGTTATTGATAAGTTATCAGAATGCAGGCCAAGTTCCTGTGTGAAGCAACTTCAGTCTAGATCCATCCCAAAACTAAAATTATCACCGATTAGGTAGATGTGCTCACCGAAAGTCGTTGGGGCACTGAATTCCCCCGTGATAGTATACGAGTTTGCACTAGTGACCGTGATCTGTTCCTTGGCATAGATTGTACCACTTCAGAGCATTATTGAGTTTTTGCGTAGCTTTTTTTGTTATTCTTTACCTGGCATAATGAATTGCTGGATTCGGATTCGCCGTACTGGTAGGCGGAACAGCACCCGACGTCGGTGTTGCAATCAGGCTAAGTGTACTGGACGCAATCACGATATTCTCGTGGTAGCTCGAGTTCCCAACCATCCGAGCACCTGCCAATGAGGTTTTCACATTTCAGAGCTCAATCGAGATTGTGGAGGAAAAGCGAGAGCGCTTACTCCCGTTGTGGTCCGATCCCCAGGGGTATAAATACGCCCAGTACTGCTCCAAAGTAGTGTACGAAGAAAATGACGTAGACGGGATTACTGTCGTTGCAGCTCGAACTAGAGGAATCACTAAGAAAGCAACGGCCAATACTACGGCGGAAAACTGGCTGCTATATAAAGCATCTTCGTGATCATATACCAGCATGAGACTTGGGAACCCAGAATGCTTACCGAAGATAAATCATCGTTGTTATCGTTGGGCAGAGGGACCTTCTTTATGAACTTTGCATTATGAATGTGTGGGTGTTCCTTTATATAGATGAGGAGGCAAAGAAATATACATGCAGTGTATTGATGCTTGTAAATGAGTGTTTGCGTGGAATCAGGATTCAGGTGATCACTCACTGTATGGACGACTTTATTTTCGAGTTTGTTGCAACGCCCATGACCGAGCTCGGACCGTTAGAGCCTCAATATTTGACGAGCGTCGTCGCCATCATGCAAGAATATAAGCAAACCTTTTCTGATTAGTGTACCGTCACCATGTGCAACCGCGCTTCGATATATCAGACAAGAAAAAGTGAGAGAGAGAAGTCAAAATAGAGTGGCGATTCAGGGTTTGTGTTGAGTCTATGCCAGTATTTCTCCGATGTTTCCTGCGCTGAATGTATAGAGAAAGCTTGTACATGCTTCGGAAACATACTTGTGCAAGTTGCTTCGAAATTGCTTCAGGTGTTCACAGCCTTGTGCATAGCCTGGTGACCAATCCCTCTAGAGGTTGTCGTCAACATAGACCTCGAGGTTTCTCGTGTTAACCGCTATTTAGGCCTACCTGGTGCCGTCTTGCGATAGATTGAAGATTCAATGCGTATCAGTGAGAAGAAATAATTGACACATACCGCCGTTGATACGAACATCGAAAAGTACAGATAGAATATGCGTCCATAGATTGAATTTATACGGATATTACAGAGGAGTCGACACTACGCACAAAGTCAATTAGGTGCTCTTGTCATTCAGCTTGTGCGACCGCCATAGTGCACGCCATGCCAAAATGCAAGCTGCCGAGACGATACCATATGGTGGTATTAGCCAACTTACAACCCAACTCCATCCAGCCTCTTTCCTGAGCCCCGCAACAAATGCATCAATTTTAGCGTTCAGCTCCTCGACTCCTCCAGAATTGTCTATCCGGTCATCAGCGTATTTGAGTTTGTCGTTGATAGGAATTTGAGATCCCAGTCGTGAGGAAGCATCTTCAATAGAGGAGTTGTCGCGGAGCATCAGTCGCTGAAGCTGAATATCGGGATGACTTCATGTAACATTGAAAGTAAGTCAGAATCTGAGGACACTGAGAAACGGCGCACCAATATACAACCACCACTTTATACACTAGCTTCCACAGCGGACCCTCTATGAGCAGGGGTACATCCAATACACAGAATCTCTCGCCCTTCAACCAGCACTTGACTACACCCCACAACATCGCCCGTCTAACTGCTGGGTGTACAATAGCATTTAGTTGCTTTCGCTTCTGCTCGTCCTTGAATATGATAGAGCCAAGTGCTTTGCGGTCCAACGAGCCATCAGAAATCAGAATCCCATCACCAAACTTTTTGACAATCTTCGCCAGACAAGCAGTGCCAGGTTCAACCACTTGGCGGGCGATAACGTCGGCGTCGATGACAGAGACATGCCGTTCTTTGAGAAGTTTAGAAACCGTAGACTTCCCGGTGGCAATACCGCCTGTGAGACCAATGACTACTCGATGTTAGAAGTCAGAAACCGTCATTGTGAGGAATCAAAGTACCCAACATACGAATGAAACGGAAGAGATAAAGAGAGAGACGGTGGGAAAATAGACGCCAACCTTACTCCGACTCGCGTTTTGAAATTGATGTTCAGAAATGTTGGAGCTCGATTTTCGCGAGCTTTCAGCACTGTTCCATTAGACACAAAGGCTTTCTCTGACACTCTTTTCTTGCCCAAGACCGCATTTCCACTGCGACCAGACCCAACGAAGAACGAAATTTTGTACCGCTCACGGACTTGCGAGGAACTGTACAGATGGCAGGTGAGGAGAACATCAATCAGGATTGTGAACTCTTTCGTGACCAAGAACCCCTAGCGAAAGAATATTGATGGACCGGAATTCGTATTTCATGATGGTCCTCCGTATGCTAACGGGGATTTGCATATGGGTAGGCGTAAACTTGATTTCATTTTCTCTACGCGTCTTGACTGGACAATTGCGTAGGACATGCTTTAAACAAGATCCTCAAAGATATCATCAATCGGTTCGCCCTGTTGAAGGGTAGAAAAGTACAGTGCGTTCCCCATCCCGTTCCAAAGGCTTCTAGAAATGAAGATTTCATTCCGGGTAGTTATATTCCTGGATGGGACTGCCACGGTCTACCTATCGAAAATAAAGCTTTGAAAGAGCTCGGAGTGCGCGTCGGCTGTTCCTATTCGTCATACTCCTCTAAATTCTGTTCAGAAAGATTCTTCTAATGTTCCTCCATCTACTATACGCGCTGCTGCTCATACAGTAGCTGTTCGAGAAATCACATCGCAGAAGGAGCAATTCCGTCAATTTGGTATCATGGCTGATTGGGACGACGACGCGTCGACGTACCGCACATTGGATCACAGCTATGAAATGAGACAGCTGCGTATCTTTGAACAGATGGTTAACAACGGTATGCTGAATCTACTGCTCTAAGGCTAAATGTTCTGAAATGCCATAGGTCTCATTCACCGCCGATATCGCCCAGTTCATTATTCACCTTCATCTCGCTCTGCATTAGCAGAGGCGGAATTAGTATACAAGGAAAACCATGTGTCCCATTCTGTATATGTTACATTCGCTCTAGATCACCCCTCTGCTCAAACAGTACTCAAAACCACCAACCTATCTTCATTTGAGCCAATCCAACTTCTAGTCTGGACTACAACGCCTTGGACCTTGACTGCGAACATGGTATGGATTACAAGTATTCCAGTAGAGTCCTCCCTGATTTATCTTTCAGGGCATTGCAGTGCATTCAGACATGGTATACACACTACTTCGTCGGATGTCCGACACTTCTTTGACCTTAATCGCTCAAAGTCGGCTCGAAGCCCTCCAAGACATTCTTGGGCCTATCGAAATACTCGCAGAGCTGAAAGGTAGTTACATGACGTTTTTTCCTGAACGATACTCAGCATGTCTTTATAGGCGTGGATTTAATCGGTCTTCAATACTCTCCAATCTTCTCCTCTTTGTGTGATACAGAACCTCCTGCAATGCAAATTCTAGGATCTTCACACGTCACTTCGGAGTCGGGTACGGGTCTGGTACATTGTGCTCCTGCTCACGGCGAAGAGGACTATAAACTGTTCCGCTCTTATGATTTGATCTCCTCTGGCACGCAGTCTCCTTCCACCGCCATGTCAAACACCTTGGTTTGTCACGTTCGCGATGGTTTATTTTCCGAAAAAGTTGTCGATGTAGTTGGTCCCACTGCGCACATGCTCATTGGACAACCCGTACTTGAAGGAGGGTCGCGTGGGGTCGTCGAACTTCTGAAACAGGCCGGAAGACTACTGGCTGTGAAGAGATATACGCACAAGTATCCTTACGATTGGAAAACGGATAAGCCTATCATCGTTACGTGCGTAATGCTTCCCTTGACTTGTGGTTTGGTTGATTGACCATGGCGTACTGATAGTGCAACGTCGCAGTGGTTTGCGAATCTTGATAGAATCAAGGACGACGCATTGAAGGCTTTGAACGATGTTCAATTCTATCCAAACCAGTGTCAGTGATCGGACTACAATAATACCAGCTTCGTGACTGACATCTAACCCAGCCCGTAACCGTCTCGAATCCTTCATCCAATCTCGCTCTGAATGGTGTATCTCCCGACAACGTGTATGGGGTGTACCCATTCCCGCACTACTCAACACTAGAACCGGGGACGCCATGCTCAATCATGAGTCTCTCCGACACATCATGAATGTCTTGGAAGAAAAGGGTGTCAAACATTGGTGGGAAGGGCCGGTGGAGGAATTCCTTCCTCCCGAAATGAAAACGGTCGAGGTAGGGGAATGGCAGAAATCCACGGATACAATGGATGTATGGTTCGATAGCGGGACTTCCTGGTCGATGTTGGATCCTCCATCCGAGAGTAGATCGTTCCGTGCGGACGTGTGCTTGGAAGGCTCTGACCAGCATCGGGGTTGGTTCCAAAGTCAACTTTTGACCGCGATGGGGTCTGCTTCAGAAACGACTACGGAGAATCCCAGCGGAGCTGCGAGTCCGAATGCGAAATTGCGCAGCCCTTATGGTACACTGATCACACATGGAATGGTACTAGACGAAAAGGGTAAGAAGATGAGCAAGTCACTCGGAAATATCGTAAGCCCTTTGACCATCGTTCTGGGAGGAACTGTGAGTCTTCCGAAGGTACATTATTCGAACCCTGATCCAATATATGTTCATAGGATAAGAAAAACGACACGGCCTACGGCGCTGACATTCTCCGCCTATGGGCCGCTTCTGTAGAGTTCAAAACCGATATATCGATTGGGCGTACGTCGTTGACCCAAACCGCCGAAGCTATGCGTAAGATCCGAAATTCCTCAAGATTTATGTTGGGTAATATCAGAGACGGTACGGCGTTGGAAGGGCTCGAAAGGGTTCAAAGAAAAGACATGGGTTTGGTTGAACGATTTATTATGCACGAGTTGTATGTGCTGGAGAAGATTGCTTTGGAAGGGTACGAGGAATTTGATTTCGCCAAAGGTAAAAGAAAAAAGCTTTGGCTTGGTTCTATGTTCTGAATACTATGATTTTGCAGTGACTGCGGCACTTGTGAATTTCGCCAATACTACACTCTCTTCGTTGTATTTTGACATCACCAAGGATTGCCTGTATGCCAACTCTTTCCAAAGCATCGAGAGGAAAGCTGTTGTTACTGTTCTAGAGAAGGTCCGGCTTTCGACATACACCATTTTTCCATGTTTCTCATCTATGATACCCTGCAGATTCTGGATACGACGACTTCGATTTTAGCACCAATCCTTCCTCATTTGGCTGAGGAAATACATCAACATCTATCTCGTGATCAGAACCTTCATCCGAAATCGAAATCTTTCTTTGAGAAAGGGTGGAAACCACTAGTGAGTTTGTCGTGTTTCCCTCTTTGAAATCGCACTTTATGTGATTATGCTTGTAGGATCCGGAATGGGAAGATCATGCAGCAGCGAAGGATATGAGTTATCTATTGAAGATCAGGAAGGCGATTCTGGGCTTACTAGAGGAAGCAAGGGGACATAAGTACGTAGCATTCCGTTTGAATTTGCGCACTCTCTGACAATTGGTTGATCCTACTTCTGGTGAATAGAAGAATTAAAAGCTCTCTAGAAGCGGAGGTCGACATCCTGTTGCCGAATGAGGGAGGGGATCATCCTGTGGTGGAACTATTGAAACGAGAAGGTACTGAGATACCTCAAGTTCTGTTTTGATCGCTCGAAGAACGTTTCTTTCAGAACAAATACTCAAAACACTCTTTATCACTTCCGATGCGTCTCTGGTCGACGAAGGCTCCCTCGGAAGTGGTTCACAGTCCTCGGTGTGGGTATACACAGAGTCACTGGACCTTGGGGAAGATTTAGGTATGCATTCTTAATTCATCAGGTGAAGGCCAAACGGCTTATATTTGGATTTTTTGAAAATCCAGATGCGTTTGGAATACGCGTTCGGCCTGCTTCGGTAGCCAAGTGCCCGCGGTGTTGGACTTACACGAAACACTCAAAGGAAGAAACTACATGCGCGAGATGTGCGGATGTGTTGCGTTCGCTGTGAACTGGCCCAAGGGACTAGAGTTCGCAAAGATCTACCGAAAGCAATAGATGCGAGTGTCAGTTGTCAGTGAACTTTGTCAACTCTAAATGATAGACTGGACGAGTCGTTGAGCACTGACCCTCATTTTGAGAATTGTGATGTTGAACTCCGGCGATATTCCGGCGAGGCGATTCTAGGCCTGCGTGACTTGTATCAAGATCCATGGGCCATAGTCGATATAAAAAGCCATGGAATTATTTAATGCAATACTTGATATTATTACCCGATTTCTGGAATTCTTCTAGTGCGAATTTCTGTGGATGTTCTGAGGGTCCGACCAATGCATGTGCTGTAGCGGGTACGTGCTCCGCCTGCATTTTATTGGGAATTGGTATCTCGGAAGATTGGTAATTATGATGCAGGTGATATTAGCCTGAGAGCGATAAGGAAGGATAAGGATGGGACATGGAGCTCAATGAATGTTATGAGCCTATCAAGAGACCGGAAGACATGCCCGATGCTTCAAGGCCCATAGGAACCCCTTTGAGGCTCGCCTGGCTAAGTCTTGGACTTGAGCTTGAGCTTCAGGCTTGAGTTTCCGAAGTAACCAGCCAGTAGACGGAAAAATCTAGGGTCGAGAGTCGGACCGTTCAAATTATCGAATGACGTCACGGAAATCCCGCGATTGATATAAAGCTCCCTCCTCTTTCAAGAATTCTTATATCTAATCATTCATCCACCATGCCTGACGGAAAAATGAAAGCCCTCTGGTACGACGCAGTAAGTCTCAATATATGCGCTATCTATCCTTGCTAGTGAGCTCAAAGTATCGCTGCTTGTAGCCACACAAGTTCTCCATCAAAGAGGTCCCAATTCCTCAAGTCGGTGACGACGATGTTCTCTTGAAGGGTATATCTACGTATGTATGCCTTAATGCCTCCCAACTAACTGGTTTGCAATAGTCACCTGTTGTGGTGTATGCGGTACAGATGGGCACATCCACGAAGGCAAGTTCACAGTCACAATTAATACATTTTGAGTATTGGAGAGATCAACGCACCTACATAGGCGAATTCATTTCCAAATTTCCACTTATTCCGGGACATGAAGCCATCGGAACTGTCGTTGAGATGGGCAAGAACGTGAAGGGCTTTGAAAAAGGCGACCGCTGTGTAGCTGACGTCGGAATCACGGTATGTGGCGAATGCAAACCCATACCCATCGACAGCGTGGATCTTCATACTTTCTCTAGTGCGGGAGTTGTTTCTACTGCAGACGTGGCCAAGAGCTACTTTGTGAACACTTCAACGCTCGAGGGGTGACCCAAGATGGTGGTTTTGCCGACTACATCGTATAGTAAGCGCCACACACGTTATACTTAAAATTCTCAAGTCTCATTTGTTATCCCGTGTAGTCAACAAAAGAAGCTGTACAAGATCAAGAACCTAAGCGACGAAGAAGCCACACTTCTTGAACCCGCCGCATGTGCTATTCACGGCCTCGACAAGCTCAACCCCCAAGTTGGCATCGAGGTTCTCCTCCTCGGTGCTGGACCAACGGGTCTTATTCTCGCGCAGCTGCTCAAACTCAATGGTGCCTCACGAGTCGTCATTGCTGCCAATAAGGGTATCAAAATGGATATTGCCAAAGATCTCGAGGCGGGAGACGAATACATTGAACTCGACAGGCAGCAACCCGAGGCGCAGTGGAACAAGCTTAAGGAGGATAATCCTTATGGCTTTGACGTTGTTGTAGAGGCAACGGGTGTGGAGAAGCTAGCGAATGAGAGTATCAACTATGTCAGAAGAGGAGGTACCTTGATGATATACGGCGTGTACGAGAATAAGGCGCTAGTACACTGGCCTCCAAGCAAGATTTTCGGTGATGAAATCAAGGTTCATACATCCCTTCGTTTTCACACTGTTGCTTCTTTGACCAAATTTCTGCTTTAGATCATCGGATCCTTCTCACAAACATATTGCTTCCCGCGCGCCGTTGCATACTTAGACAGCGGTAAGATCAAGGTGAAGGGCATGGTCACCGACGTCTTCAAACTGGAAGACTATCAGGCAGCCTTGGACAAGATGAACAGTAGAAAAGCATTGAAGATTGCAATCAAGCCTTGAAGCTCGATGTTGGCGCAGAATTTGGAACAGTGTACCCGCTTGCCCACAACGTATTTATTTGTAGTACGAAACGAACTGTACCATGTATGATGTATGATTTATCGTCTTCGTAGTGTCTTCGTGTTAGTTTTTCAGTAATGATGTAGCCACTTTTTTCGAGTCAGTGTTCATAGCGATTCAAGCAGATATGTAGTGCATATATTATTGAGCAATTGCGCGTCTAGGATAAAGATGTCGCGTAACTACGCCGGTCCACCAGCCTCCACCCTCCCTAGCTCAGTTTCATTCTCTACAGGCGTAGTATTGTTATCTGGTCTGTCGTTGCTGCTGCTGGCATTGGTTGTCAAAACCGCCTCCCGTATCTTATCAAGCTCCTCCGCTGTCTTGAAAGCCGTTGACATAATGAATTTGGCATCGAGAGCCTTGTGCAATTCATCCACTCGTGATGATTTGATCTTTTTGAGGAAACCAGATAATTCTAGTGCAGTCTGCATTGGAAAATGAATGAATGAACCTCTATCCAAGCAAATAGAATAAACACGACTCCTACTTTGATATCCAGCAGAACTTCATCGTGCAGCGCCGTAAATATCAGATCCTCCACTTCTTGTAACGGCGTCCCCAAAATACGAGACGCTTGCGCAGCGGCTAAGACTGCTTTTGCGGACGTTGAGTGGTTTTGGAGATACTGTGAATTAAACGTCGCTAGGGAAATGTCTTCTGGAAGTATCTTGTCGAGCGTCTCAGTGAAGACTGGTCCGCTTGGAGATGGTATAGGTTCGGGAATAGTTGAAGCTGTATCAGAAATTTATTGAGAGGTCGAGACAGACGAATTAGTTGAAGGGCAAGCTGACCAGAAAGCTTAGCATGTATAATGCGTACATGCAACTCGGGATGCTTTGGATTCAACGCTCGCGCGCGAGCTAAAGCTTGGACTGCTTGCAGGTGCTTTCCTGCGTAGTGATACACGAGTGAGATGGCTTCAAAAGTGAAAGTGTAAATACCCACCTCGACGGATGGCAACATCGTAGATTGATATCCAGACATCGATATTATTTGGAGCAAGCGTTGTTAAAGGGTGTAGCAGTTTTGCGGCAAGCGTCAACGGTTCTGGTGAAGACAGGAGCTTCATCCCATCTGGGTCGTCATCTTTGTAAGGTACGTCAAGCCCTTTGTCTTCGTTGGTGGAAGTGGTTGGGGCCGTAGCTGCGGCTATAGTGGGCGAAGTAAACAAAATTAGGACAACTCTTCCGGTAACGTTCGGTGTGTGTACCTTTCTTTGCAGCATCTTCCTTTTCCTTCTGAGCCTTTTTCGCTTTTTTCTTGGCCTTTTTCTCTGCATCTGTATCGCCGCCTGAGTGATAAACGAACAAATAGAGTAAGAGATCTGTTAGGATCAATGGAGTTCAACCTTACCATCGACATTGATAGACGCGAGCTTAGGGTTGTCGAAGACGTCAACATATATCTGAGGAAAGAGATCATGGATTGCAGTCTGTCAATTAGAACGTCACTCACTCGAGAAGCAGCTAGAGCAGCTTTAATGTAACTAGGATGTGATCGGAGATGATCCTCCCAATCCAGCATGCTAAATGCAAGCAGTTGCAGAGATGAGGTGTACACGGTGTGATGTTTGAGGCGAAGCACTTACTTTAGGTATACATTGATAGTGAACTTGCGCAAGGAATAACCATGAAAGTCGTACTGGTCATCTTCATAGTCGTCAAAAACCTATCGAGAAAGATGAGCACACAGTATTCTTATAATCCGATTGAGTTGCCACTTCACTCTTTGGACAGCGGTGTACTTCTTGAGCGCAAGATTCAACCTTCCTGCACGTTGATGTGCATCTCCTTCTTCCAGTAGATAGAACAACGACTGCATCTCCTCTAGGTCAGCCCCTGGACTTGATGCATCTTTCTAGAGAATTAGTCAGAGGTAAAGATTAGGAAATGTTTTTATATGTACGATAAACACCTTTGTGAAAAGCCCTAATAATGCACTAGCTTCATCAATCAAACCCGCCCTCATCCTATACTTTGCACTTTTGGTATTCAAAAACCTGTCCTGTCCATCCAAAAGTCTCGCATCCTCCATCGCGCGCGAGGCGCCAAGGAAATCTCCAGCACGTTTGAGAGTTCGAGCTCTGCAAGTGTATAGTTCCGGTAAAGTAGGCGTATGAGCAATAGCCAGGTCTAGGAGTTCCATCGCCTTTGAATACTCCGATAGGTAAGAGTAGTGTTGTGCGAGGAAGTACAGAGACCATAGATACGTCGTTGGTTCCGTAGGTGTAGAAAATGGCGCACTAGATGGATCGGGTGTAGTATCTTTCCGTATTGACTCTGCGATGTCTTGTAGAGATCTCAATTTAGCGTGATCCACGTACAATGATTTGACGTCAACGAAGAGTGAGGGTATGCCTTTCTTCAAACCAGAAAGGAGGTAAGGCTGAGCTAATGCTCGAAATTCCTCGTTGGATGCTAGCGACAGGGATAATCGGCGGGGAACATTAGCCTTGGGTAATTGCGTGGAGAATTCCCGAAGGATGACAAGCACTTCAGAGGGATTTTCATCTATCTAATATTTGGTAAAGGACACGCATAATACTGGCAATTCATACACACCTAAGTTGAGACCTTGGTTCGACATGTAACCTTTGTAATAATCGTAACATTCCGGGTTGTGCTCGATCAGTACCTTCCAAGCATGTTCCGCCTCAACCGATTTCAGTTTTGACAACAGTCGTGCTAAAAAAAATTGAATGAGCAAGAATTGGGACTTCAATGAAGCCAAGTCACCTCGGATTTCCATTATAGCAGTCTTATCTACGATTGCACGATCTTTAGCACTGACATCCAGCAACGCGAGAGCTTCAGGGTATTGTTCTAGTTCCTCCAATACCCGGACGTGGTAAAGTAGCGTCTCGGAGTGTTCTACATCGTAATGAGGCACATTCTAAGGACCTGTTAAAATAGTACATATTTCAACAACGGTCAGAGAACCACGAACCTTGAGTGTTTTCTCGTACTCAACCAGTACCTTCGTTGTTTCAGCGAGGTTGCCACTCAAGTGGTACGCAACAGCCAACGCAATCCAATTTTGCCGCGCTGTGGGTCGCAGTCTGAGAAGCATATATCTCGTCTCAACCAGGCCATCATAAAGCCTCAATTGTGTTTGCAGCTGAGCAACGTCCCGAAGGAGGTTCATATTCTCCTACTCATCTGTCAGGTATTATTCGAAAAATATATATCCACATCACGGACTTTATCGAATCGGAGAGCTTGTGTGTAGGACTTGAGGGCGTCTTCATACTTCTTCTCTCCTTTCTGGATGAGTCCGAAGACGTGCCAGACGATGTGCGAAGTGAGATCCATCCTGATGCCCTTTCTGACCAGCTCTATCCCCTCCTCTCGCCTGCCCATGTGCACCAGAACGAGACCTTTCATGCATAGTGTCTCTGTACAAAGATAGAGAAAGGATTTGGGAAAATTGAGAAGTTGTCACTTACCACCGTGCTCGGGGTATTTCTTCAAAATTTGGTCGGCTGCCTTGAGGCCCTTCTTGAGCTGTTTTGCTTCATACAGAGACAGAAGCTCCTTGAACAAGGATGACTCTTTAGATGACAGATATCTATTCGATTCCTTCGGAGCTACAGTCTTTTTGGACATGTGGATGTACAGATGGAAAGTTGCAATCAACGCCCGCGCGCAACCTGCGCGCCATGGTTATAATGAAACTCCACTGAGTCAGCACTCAAGAAATCGGGGTTCTTTTGCAGTACATCTTGCTCATTCTAATGATGTACTCATGGTATCTATATATGCCTGCTTTATCATTGGTACATCTCAGAGTGGTCCAAATTTCAGAATTCATCCGTATTTTGGGAGAAAGAGACGACATGGGGCATGGGCAAAGGTACAGTGATTGCATAGTCATTGCGAGAGCATGATGTACATAGAAACACGAAGAACATATGATTACTGGGAAGATATCGACCTGTCAGTAGATAAACGGTGAGTGGAAGGGAAAGGCCTACGAAAGTCAGAGCAGCACCCTTAGTCTTCTTCTCACCACCAAGTTCGAAGCTGATATTCATGAGATTCCAGCCTAAATGGAAATCATGAAGGATACGCACTGCTTGCACCTCTTCAGTGTCATCTGTGCCTTGTACTTGCAAACTGTACATTCTAGACGTAGAACAACCTTCTTCGTTGTTTTGGCCTGACAAAACCGATATCAATATCTGTCTCGAGAAACGGACAACAACGCACTTTTTTGTGGAAGACCGGCTTCGTCTGACCACCATAACCACTTTGCTTACGGTCGTAACGTCTCTTCCCCTGTGCGAACAATGAATCCTTGCCCTTCTTGTACTGTGTCACTTTATGGGGTCTATTGAATGACTCAGTAACACGGAATGCCAGTAAGTACACCGAAATGACGCACGTATGTTTTTTGCAGGTCTTGCCCTTGCAGTCTTCAACATAAGAGACGAACAAAGCCAATGATTACACGATCTTCAGATCGACTTAACATAAGGACTACTTACAGGTTCGGCGGGTCCTAGAGACAAGAATAAAGAAAATGAGTGTTTGAACCCCACCGCACATATTCCAAATAAAATGTACAAACTTGGGGACGTTGACCATTCTTGCGGTTGCGCTACTTCGTTGGCGGAGGATTGGACGGACTGGAAATTCAGCCCCACGATGTGCGTGACCTTTCTCGTGACCCGAATCAATCAGGTAGCTGTACAGTTTCTCACACCCTCGATTTGGATTAGCTTTGGATTGCGGAGCAACGCCTTCTATCTTATACAGATGTACACAGTCTACAAATTTACGGTGAATATTCCTCCATTTTCTGCTTACTCGACAATATCACTCAAACTAAGGTATCGAGCTTTCGGTCACCACTGAGCATCTTGCACTGCTTGATTCCGACCTCTGGAAATTGTCTGGCATCATAATGACACCTTTGAATATTTGAATGTTGGTATTATATTACAGCATATGTATGTATGTGAACGGAAGATTACACAGAATAACTGCAGTGCCGCGCTAAAGACTGTCGGAGCTTGTCAAAGGGCTTGTCCAAATCCCGTTTCCGATTGTTTATGTACTTTCGGAAATGCCGCCCCACAGGTCAGTCTAACGCGTCGATGTTTCAACATTTAAGGCGCAAGACCTCGCAAAGATACATAACAATCGATGTTCCGGATATCTCAATCATCGAGAGACGATGGAGGCCATTAATGAGGAGGCCGACCTCAAGGGCTGGATCATTTTGATAAGAAGGAAGGTTACTTGATAGTGCTGTTGAGATAAGACCTTGGTAGGGTTACCCTTGCCACCATGATAGGCGCCACCGCATTTACTAGTACTAACAATGGAATTCGTTTATGAGAAGCGATTTGAAACAATGACCTTGGACAGGCAACGCACAAGTCGAACGTAGAGAGAGAAAGACGAAGAGAGCATTACAATTTGAGCAAAAAAAGTCTATGTCTACTATCCAGGCCTAGGGATTTCCAACTTTGAGGTAATGAAGAAAGAGGCGCGAGACAGTCAATGCACAAAAGCCTTCAGATGAATCAGATCTTCAAAGCTTCAGATCTTGTAGGTCGTATGTAACAAGCACTATGTAGCAGACAAAGGATACTGCCGACTGTACTTATTATATTATACCAGGTTGTAATCTGTGTTTCGAAACATTCCGAGATTTATCAACTTGCATAGCCGAAAGGGAGGCCCCGAAGAAAGAATAAACTTGTATCAGCACAACGGCCGCAAAGCTCGAAAAAAATATATACAAGTAGAACAGCTGTACTCAGCCTGTACCTCGAGATACTCGGTTTTATGGCCGATTTTGTGACAGTTTTTGGGATAAACTGTGAGAAATTTGAAGAAACGCTCTCACGGGTGCTTAAATTAGGAATTTCAAGGGTAAATTTCTTGTCCCTGACAATAAACAAGAAATAGATAAAACCAAACCAGAGTGTCGTACCACCTCCCGAAATCATTGCCCTTCAACTGGCACCACTTTGAGAGTCTGGTTAAAGCGCGGCCGCTCCAGACGTAAATAAGACTGCACGCCGTAGGTTCAAGGTCCCCCATAGATTCCACTGTTGGTCACTGACTGTTGTTCGTCAGTATTCGTTCCTGTCTAGAGCTTCAGCGCACTATTTTCGTTATGCGCGCGGTACTCAAGCCCTTCGTAATCCATGCCGCCTATTCTCCCATTGAGACTATCGTCTTTTTCTCCATAGTTGGAACTTTGGCCTACTTCCATGTCCTTTCCGCCATCAAACACTCAGCCTTCTTCGCACCCTCTTATCCTTCTATTCTTCGGCCTTCACATGCTCTTTTACGTGGTAACGAATGGGTTAGCGTCCGAGACACCTTCTGGCATCACGCGAAAGCCAAATACTCTCCCGACGCCTCCATACTTCCTCTCGAACTCTTTCCAGTCGAGTATTCGTTGGATTCCGTTCATCGGTTAACGGAGGTGCGCATCATATGTTTCTTACGTGCTGAACGACCTAATGATTTCTCATAGACTACTCCCGACTGGTTGACATTCTCTGCAAATGCAGATTTGACCGAATCGGTTCTTAACTTCACAAAAGAAATGCCTACTTCCATATCGGGTTTCGCATATGACAAGGCTTGTTTCAGACCCGTCAGTAGCGAAGTGCTTGAACTCGAAGCGCCTTGCTTTACAAATGAGCTGGTCAAGTCTCGGTCCATCTATCAGACCCTTGCGTTCACACCAGATGTCAAGGAAGACTTTACCGTCGCGTTCGACCATTTGGTCAATTCTTCTCCGTTCATCGGTGGCGTGGAATTTGAAGTAGAAGCTAAACAGGCCGAGGCGATCGGTGACATGAAGAGTAGCAAATGGGTAGCGTATGCCGCTACCGCACTTGTCGTACGATTCTGGGATTTAGCTAAGGTGTGTCATCTTTTCTCAACACCGCGCTGTATGAACCACTCAATGTGATTTTACCATATACAGAAAGCAGATTCCCTCGACATCGTCTTGATCTTGGCCGGCTACGTCCTCATGCACGCCACTTTCCTTTTGTTGTTCTATCGTTCTCGCCGACTCGGTTCAAATTTCTGGCTTCCTTCTGCTATTTTTACTTCTTCCGTATTCGCACTTCTTTTGTCCCTGCCGATTGCTATGTGGTTCCGCATTCCGATGGATCCAGTTGCGCTAACGGAAGCCCTTCCGTTCCTCGTGTGCACGGTCGGTTTTGACAAACCTTTGCGTCTGGCTCGAGTGGTGTTCAGTCATCCCCATCTACAAAGCCCTGTAGGTGGTTCTAGCTCAAATGGACAACTAAAGCCTGCAGGCGAAATTGTGCTCGAGTCGTTGAGCAGTGTCTATACTCCCATATTTCGTGATTATGTTCTTGAGATTGCCGTTCTTGTTATTGGAGCTTACAGTAAGGTTAACGGTCTAAGGGAAGTGTGCGCGCTTGCGGCTCTCGTCCTTGGTATGGACTGCTTGTTGCTATGCACGTTCTTATCGTCTATCCTTTGTGTCATGATCGAGGTAAGTTTGACTTGAATCACGGGGTCGTTCGACATTACTGATCGTGTTTCCTCCTTAGGTCCGTCGTATTCAATCCATTCGGGCTATCTCGAAATCCAGAGTTGCTTCCAGAGTCGCCTCTGTTGCTACTTCGCCTACGAGTTCACCAAAGCTCCGTCCGTCGCATCCTAGCTTAGGCAAAAAAATCTCTTCCTTGGTTTTAGGTGAAAAGGGATCCAGCCTCCCTGCAACTCCAGGAAAGAAACAGGAAAAGCCTGAGAATCCTGTAGCTCGCCTCAAATTGCTCTTGGTAGATACACGCCTTCATCATTAACTTCATGCACCCCTACTCACGAGTGTCGTCTCCAGATAACTACTTTCCTCACACTGCATATCCTCAACTTCATTACTCCCTTAACTCCTCAACGACATCTCTCCCTGCAGTCAATAAATTCTTTCCGCAAGGTTGACATCTCGACTCCTGCGATTCAGCATGTCCTGAACTCCCTTGCTGCCACTGAGCACATTGAGGCCGAAGTCAACGAGGGTACCGAGACAAATAACCATGGTCTTTTGGTTAAGGTTAACCCCTCCATTCATGTACGGGTCATACCCTTGGACTCTGCCATTCACGACTCCGCGAGCTCTTCGTCTGTTTCCTCTCGTTCCACCTCGGAAATAGTCGAAAACTTTATGTCGAGCTGGTCCCGCCTTGTAGGAGATCCTGTCCTGTCGAAGTGGATTGTGATGGTTTTGGCAGTTTCTATTAGCTTGAATGGCTACTTGCTCAAAGGGATTGCGGCAGGTCTCGGTGGGAAGGGATCCGTGGCAAAATTGGGTGGCGTTCGGTTTGGCGGTAACGCTACTGCTGAACCCTCATCTTACGCACATTCCGAGCCTGTCGTAGTACAGCAACCCGTCTCGCCTATTGCTCTCATGCCGCCGCCAATCATTGCTCCCGCTCCGGCACCTCGTCGTCCAGCAACGTTCACACTCGATGAAGTCGACCGCAGGCTTCAAGCACGTCATCTCACTCGGAGCTCTTCCTCCCAAGATGCGTCGTCGTCGTCGTCTTCTGATAACGAGGAAAATGACGTGATTGTCCGTTCGCTCGAGGAATGCATCGAGATCTTCGAAAAGGGTCCCCGACCGGTCAGCGTCGCTTTGTCATTATTGAACGATGAGGAGGTTATTCTTCTGGCTCAAAATGGAAAGGTAGCCGCATATGCGCTAGAGAAGGTACTAGGAAACACGGAATATGAGCGGGCTGTGAGAATTCGTCGTGCGCTGATCTGTAAGTCGATTTCTTTTCTGTAAGTTTATCTGTCAAACAAGTCGATTCTGTAGCTCGTGCATCGTCAACACAAACCCTCGAACATTCGGACGTACCTATGCGTCATTACGACTACTCTCGTGTTATGGGCGCTTGCTGCGAGAACGTTGTCGGTTTTATTCCCCTTCCTCTAGGTATTGCTGGGCCTCTGAAGATCGATGGTCATCTATTTCCTATTCCCATGGCCACAGCTGAAGGTACTCTCGTCGCCTCTACTTCTCGTGGATGCAAAGCTTTGAATGCTGGTGGAGGAGTGACCACTGTCTTGACTCAGGATGCAATGACTCGAGGGCCTGCTATCGACTTTCCCTCTATTGTCCAGGCTGCGAAATGTAGGGCTTGGATTGACTCTGAGGAGGGCTACTCTATTGTCAAGGAAGCATTCGAGTCAACATCGCGGTTTGCGAAACTGCGCAGTCTTAAATGCGCGATGGCTGGCCGAACGTTGTTTGTCCGGTTCGCCACTGCCACTGGAGATGCCATGGGTATGAATATGATATCTAAAGGTACCGAGAAGGCTTTGGAAGTCATGCAGCAACACTTCCCTGACATGATTACACTGGCATTATCTGGCAACTACTGTACAGACAAGAAGCCAGCAGCGATTAACTGGATAGAGGGTCGGGGAAAGAGTGTTGTTGCGGAGGCGGTCATACCAGGGAAGGTCGTCAAGAGTGTTTTGAAGACAACAGTAGAGGCACTATGCAATCTGAACACGAAGAAGAATCTGATTGGAAGTGCAATGGCTGGATCTATCGGTGGTTTCAACGCTCATGCTGCCAACATTTTAACGGCTATATTCCTTGCTACTGGTCAAGATCCTGCGCAGAATGTTGAAAGTTCTAACTGTATGACACTCATGGAACCGTGAGTCGGACTCTTCATCTGCGTGCTCTTGAAACTGACGGGTATTCTAGTACCAATAACGGTGAAGACTTACTTATGACAGTCTCAATGCCTTCCATCGAGGTTGGTACTGTCGGCGGCGGAACCGTCCTCGCTCCCCAACAGGCCATCCTCGAAATGCTCGGGTTCAAGGGTGCTCACCCTACACATCCTGGTCAAAATGCTCAAGCTCTTGCTCGCTTAATCGCTGCAGCCGTTATGGCTGGGGAACTTTCGTTGATGAGCGCGCTTGCTGCAGGTCATCTTGTCCGCGCTCACCTGGTACACAATCGCTCTCAGCTCAACACGCCTGCTGCTTCTACTCCTGTCACGCCCGGTGGTC
This sequence comes from Lentinula aff. lateritia, assembly GCA_027886305.1. Classification (NCBI taxonomy): domain Eukaryota; kingdom Fungi; phylum Basidiomycota; class Agaricomycetes; order Agaricales; family Omphalotaceae; genus Lentinula; species Lentinula aff. lateritia. The sequence continues at coordinate 48,703 of MU795003.1, read as the reverse complement.
CTCTCGGAACTGAGACTGGTGGTATTCTCGGGATAAAGGCGAAAGAATTAGGTATGAGCGCTCTCACACCATCGGCGTCCACTGGGTCATTACCCCCTTATTCATTAGAGAAACCTTGAACACTACAATACAACTTTCGTATGATATATTTCTACTTATCTTAATTGTGTAAATTCAACTGTATCTACTAACAAATTTACATTTATCTTCATAGAAGTTGAATCTCTGAAATGGTAAAGGATGAGTGTATGGACCCTCAATTTCACTCTAGAAGTTGTTGTGACTGATGTGAAGCGGCGACGCTAAAACATTACGGCACTTTTCCTCCAACATTTCGAAGTCCAGTGTTGTCTCTGTCCTTGGCTTCCCTATCTCTCGATTTTCCTCCTCCCCCTGTTGCCTTTGCGCTCGCAGTCTTCGTCTGCCTAAAGCATAAGAACTCAATTCCCGTTGCTCGTCTCGTATCTGCAAGAGTCTTTTTCACCCCATCCAAATGATTCTGCAAATTCTCATCTCCCGGCCGACGCGCATACGCCTGAGAAATCTTGTTGTATAGATCCGATAGCATTTTCGCGGCTGTAGGTGTGACATATTTGCCTAATGTTTGGTGCATGAATTCAATTTCGAGAGTCGCCTAGAAAAAAATGAGTGAAAAGGATCAATAAGTGAAGAACGCTATGATACCCTCAACATCCCACCCATCCCAAACCTCTTCACCTGCATAAAACATCTCAATGCCTCTTCTGCTAACGCTTCCGCTAGGTAATTCAGTGTCCGTTCCAGCACGACGTCCGCCACACTCGTGATTTGCGCATGGACCCCTACGAGGTACATTAGGGTTTCGTACATGTATGGGCGTATCTCTTGAATTCGCAAAAGCGTTACTGTCGAATTGTTTTGTGCATTGTTGGAGTACTTACCTTTCGGTTGAAGAGTCTCATACCAATCCATGCTCTCATTGAGAATCCCTCCACGTACAAGGCTAGTGACAACAGCTGCACGAGGCTTTGAATACCCTTGGAACATGGTTGTATCCAAATCCGCAATGACTGTCATCAAAGTCTACATTCCTGAAATCAGATGCAACCAGATATCAAGAAGAATGAGTACCTGTCTCTCGTCTGTGATTGTGACTCCGAACGCATTTTCCAACTGCGCAATCATACTAGGGAAAATTGACTTGGAGATGTGGTTGAGGTTTGAAAGCACCAGCAACAAACGACTGTCCTACGACATGTAGCATTCTGAGAATATGAATAATGGGGTGTTATTAAGGGAGCCTACCTTATTGCTTAGATCCAGGAGCTCCAATGCGTTCGTCGCATTTGACGTCGACGCAGTTGCAACTGGAACTACTCCGTTCACATTTACTCCCCCTTCTCTTTCATCTTCCACGAGCTTCACAAGACCCTCTAAGAAAGTATACAGTACATCCATGAACGCCTTGATAATCTTCGACACAAACGCTGCGGAAATAGGATTCTGTTTGTTTCCCTTACCGATAAGAGATGAAGAATCGACACCGCCAGCGATTCGATAAGCTGCAGTGGTGATATGCCGTTGGTAAAGCTCCATCTGGGTGAGATACTGTGTTGCAGATGGATCAGAGGGACTAGAGACCCATGCTTCGAGATGATGGAAATCGCTGGCATCTAATGGCAGTAAGCTAACGCAATCGAACAAGGAGAAAATGTATTACCTCTTAGCCAAGCAGCAATTAACACATCTTCAAACCTCCACTTCGTACTATCCAACAGCCCCTTAAGGCTTGCGGAGACATCACCGGAGATCTCCATCGCACTGAGTTCGTTCACGCAATCCTGAATTTCGCCAAATATTTTCAGAAGATAGTGCGCGGTTGAAAGCGAGTTTGAGTTTGAGGGTAACAATGTTGAAGTGGCGTCACTACTGGAGGGAATACCCGGGGAGGACGTTACGGCCATATCGGAAAGATTGAAGAACTGGGATAGGAAGGAGATGTACAGCTTGACGATATCTAAAGCCATAGTGCGGCATTGAGAGGGACTGCGGCGACTACCTGATGATGATGAGGTCGATGGCTATGAATGAGTGCCGTCAATAGGGATTGTATCGAAGGTTCATTACTGAAAAACGAACTTTCTTAAACTTCCCATCTATGAATCCATTCGATATCTTCCAAAAGTTAGGCAAGCTTCCCATCATCGCCTCGCCTACATTCTTCACAAGGTCCAGGATAGCTTGCCAGACAGGCTCGCCGGCGGACTTCGCTAAATCTCCCAATATCAATACGTAGGCAAGTAAACGCAAAGCTTGTATTCTCACCGATGACTGCATCTGGCTGTTTGGCTTCCAACGCGGAAATGCTTTGCCGCAACTGAGTGACTAAGAAGTCTGACAATGAATCGGCAGCATTTTCAACAGCGCTCTTCTCAAGTGCGGCAGTCACAGCAGCGGTAGATATTCTGAATGTTTTGTTCATCTGCTCTAAAATGTGCTTGTGCTGACTATCGAAGTATGTCCATGCAGGATCTTCCGTTGACGGCAGTTCAATCAGTAGCCTGGTAACATAGAAAATGGGAATGTTCAGATTATGGTCAGATTCTTTGAGAGTAGACTATTCTCACTCAAGGGTTTTCTCCTGTTCTTCTACACTTCTTCCAGGGTCTCTCAACTGTCCAAGGAGCACATTCCGCATTTCGCCCATGGCTTTCTCAACGTTCGCCCAAACCTTGTCTAATATGCGCTTTTGTTGCTGTTGTTCTGCTGATGTAGGACCAGCCGATGCTCCGCTTCCTTTGTCGTCTTTGTCTTTATCTTTCGATGCGCTGATAGGAAGAAGCTGACCCGGACGAGTGTCAAGAAGAAGCTTGCCTTTTTTGTAATCACGCATCGCAACTTCGTACCGGCCCTGACAGATAGAGTATATGTTATGAATACTCAACCTGTCCAAAAGGATTAGCTCGTCGTACTCACAGCCTCTATCGACTCGATGATGAAACTGGGTAGGTTGAAGAAGAATTTGCTTCTTTCGAAAACGCCAAGCGTTGTGCGAAGCTTGTCCGCTTTGGAGGCATTTTCGAGAACCGGAAGGAAGACTTGATTGGCCTTCACTGCGGCCTCTAGATTGATCATATTAAAAAGAGAAAAACGTATAAAACAATGTTAGCACGTACGCTTCAGCTCGTCCCGTAACAGTTTCGATGCGTATTCTGTCGAAGACTCCAGTAGGCCTTCCTTCATTTCAGCATAAAGGGCTGACAGAAGATGAATATCGATTGGTGTCTCGTCGGAACAGATCAGGGCGCCTACCATCCGTACTCGCCTTCACGGCCACAAAACGATCCAAGTTATCTTCAACCAGGATACGAATGGCCTCCGAACGGGCATCTATCGATGATTGGAGATGGGCTATACCTGATGCAAGGTCCTGATACGTCGCGTTTGGGTGTACAAGGGATAGAAAGGCTTTTGGATCAAAGGACTTGGACGTAATTAAAACAGAAGCCTCTGCAAAACGTATTCAGTGCAGTTAAGATTCTTGAAGCGCGCTCTTTATAGCTCACTTGACTCCATGTCCATTTCTTTCAAGCTAATGCAAGCTTCAGCACAGAAGAAACCACGAGAAGATAGGAAACGCACTTGACATCTGAACCAATGCCTAACGGGTCACCCTCCGTTTCATTATTGCTAGATGACAGTGCGCCAGCTACAGAATCTTCAAAGTCATGATCAATATCCTCCCACTGCCTACGCAGAACTCAGTAATCAAGACACCTGCATTTGCACCCTCATACCTACCTGGGATTCAATGAAGAAATCTTGTACGCTTTCAAAAGCGTTGCTTCATCGGCATCGAAGTTGAGCTTGGGCATCTTGCAAGAAAAGGCGAAGAGGCGGATCCCAAGAGGACAGATGAATCAATTCTCTAGCTAGTGATCATGTATGAAGTCAAGCGCTTCCTTAGATACGATGGGCGTCTATAACAAAATTAACCTCGACCTCCCCTACTCGCACATATGGGATGTCACCGGCGATTCCCCAATGTTTTCGGAATTCAACCACGCACGCTTCGCTTATTTACCCGGACATGTACACGATGAATTCGTACAACTTTTGCGCTTGTTGAAGTATCTGTGGGATGGCAAAGCTGACTTGATATCCGAAAACATGGTCCGAGGATCTCGTCAATGGCCCGATTTTTTGCGAACGCGGTTAGGACAGTGGCTAGTAGTCCCCTTAGCCTTGCCGACAGAAATCATATATAATGGCATGGGACTTGTCGGGGACAAGAATGAGATATATCTCGTGCCGGACATTCTCTTTCATTATGACCCATCGCCATCGCCTTATAACCTATCCTCACAGTTTCTATACATAGACACATACCGAGGAGTTACGGGATTGCGACCCACATACTCGTCCCAGAATTTACCCCAGAATTCTTCCGATCTTTCGGAAACCACGCATGTAAGCTCTGTCTGTCCGATATCATTTCGGATTTCCACTATGTAGGTGCTGACAGTCCGGATTCTATCCACTGACTCATCTGCAGTGTTCAGAATGGTCTTTTCTCTCGTATAACTGCGAAACGTCGGCAGGCCTTTCAGGACACACACACGTTTCGAAGGGCAATTATGTACAGATACAATCACTCCGGTCGCGCACCTCTTGCACAAAGGCCCAGGTTGCGCGTATGAATTCGTAATAATTCACGTCAACACCATATGCTACCATACGTCGTCCGGATTACCCCCTAGCCGGTATTACTTCGTTTCGCATGAACCAATACTCCTATCGTTCTTGGTGAAGTGAATTTCCATCGCAAACATCCAATAGCTACCTACGTAAGGGCCAACGGAATGCAGGTCAATTCACGGCATCAGTTGGTTGTTTAAAGAGACTACAAATAACAAAGCAGTCCCTGGAGGCATTACGCGAAAAGATCGACCAGGATGGTGACTATGCCTAGAACTATGGGTATTCGTGAGCTGACCAAACCGGACTGAGGGAGAAACGAAAGGAGAACTCGCCGATTTCGATGGCGATCAAAGCTATTACGATTTGTTCGAGTCGTTCGGCATGCTTGCTAGAGACAGACTCCTTCAAAAGTTGGAGCATATCTTGTAACACCTGCGCAGAGCATAAGCCGATATCGAAAGAGAGGAATATGTCAGAGCCTTACCTCCACACGCGTATTGAGAAGATTGATCCGTTGAGGGATCTCCAAGTAGCTTCGAGCAGCATCATACAGCGGTTGTAGGTCTGGGAAACTCTAATGGTTGTAGGAAATTTTGATTCTCAGCGTCTGAAATAGCACTGGTGTCTACACAAAGCTTACCCAGAATACTTCCTGTAATTGAAACGATTGAATACTTGTGCTGGAAAAAGACATCTGTGCTCACAGGTGAATCAAGAACAGAACCAACAGAGTTGATGTTCGTCCTCAGGAGGAAGAGTTGGCCAATCTGCTGCATGATCTCTGATAAGGTTCGATAATGATGAGATGTATCGCGTTAGAATATGAGAGCATACCATTATGCGGCATCCCTATTTTGCCTGTTTCGCTGATGAGTTCTGGAATATCCTTAGTTTCTTCGATGGTGTTGGATATTAACTTCTCGAACTGCATGTGAAGTCTTTGAGCGTCTCGCGTCAAGAAGTTAACGGAGGAAAGCTTACAAGTGATATCTTGACTGATTGCGATAAGGCATGGGATAATGATAGTTTAGTCCTACGAGAAACTTGAGCGTCGACCATAGCCATTAAAGGTGAAACCTACATGTAACCCGAGCCTTTCCGTAGCGTGATTACGTCGTTATATATTCTACACCATCTAGTAATAGACTAGGGAAGGCAAAGAACAGAAGAGCAAACCTACCGACTATAGTTGGCGTAGTAATAATTGAGGTCTTCCATTTCGGCATCTTCAGGTGCTGTGCACAGTAGAGTGCGATTGAGAGCTAGAAATTTACGGCAGTGGCAAATGACGCACAGAGTTTCTCAACCTCAAATCTCTTCCTGTCAACATATGAATAGATGAATAAGATCAATATGAAGATACTCACAGAGAAGACAAAAAGCGCTTTTCCTGCGCTTCAGACATGCCCCATATAACTACTGTGCCGTATTCAAATACAAATATCTCTGCTTCGGTGGGGGAGGATCCAAATTTGTTCTTTTTCTTGATAGTCCGAAGCTCATCCCCTTCTTGCAGCCGTAATTCCTCTACCCCGAGGAGGTCCCCCACTCGGCTGGCCTGCATTGACGCATCCACATTGGTAGACGTTGAAATCTGATATGCATACGGAGAATAGATTACTTCGTCTATGAGCTTTGGATTGGTATGATATGCATTTTGACGGGCATTGAAAAATTTTAGCACATCGTCCATACGGAAAGACCTGGGCAGGTTTAATGCAGATGTACATGAGATAGTCTGAACATTATAGGGCTCTCTAAAGCGAATGAAGAAACGTACGTCGCAGTCGCATAAGCAGTGACTCTTGGTAATGATTTCGCTTTCTTTTTGGTCAGCCTTAGTGCATCTCTGCGCGCTTTCCCGTCCGGAATGAGAGATATCTGATTGTATACCTATCATAGAGACGTGTTACCAAGTGAACACAGAAGGCAGCAATTAGAAACGGACATGAAACCGACCTCAACATCTTCCACTTCGTCTGTTGCTGAATCGTCATCAACATCCCCCTCGTCGCTATCGCCAGTAGTGCCTGTCGTATAAATTCCTTCATCCAAGGTTTCAGCACTGTCTATGCGTTTGCCTCTGCTCCTGTTGGTATCGACTGAGGCAGGCTCAGGTTGCTCAGGTAAGACTTTAAGTTTACCTTTGGATAAAGATTCATTGGTTCATATAAATCATGAAAGAAAAATAGACATTCGTACCAGCGACCTTTGTAGACCTATTTGCGCCTCGAACCTTGGGTTCAGAAATAAGTTTGTCACTCATGATAATATATGACAGTAGTGGGTTAAGTTTTAGCGCCCGGGTGACGTCAAATAAAGGCGCGTCTATTTGTACTTACCATTGTGGCCAACGGTTCGACACACCGGAAAGAGAAAAAATTCTTTTGGTGTATGCATTGGTAACAAGTTACTCCCGAAGTTTTCCAAAAGAACTTGAACTTGAATTCTTCAACTTGATCAAGGGATACAAATCAATGCCCCATGTCTATGGAGGTGCTGCCAACAACCGTACCAGTGACCTGATTGCCTGAGGTTCTTCTGCTTGGAATGAAGCGCATATGTATTATGCGTTAGCGATAGCCTCAAAAATGTTCAGTCTTGACATTCGGAACGCTAATTGTGAAAAGATTCTGGAAGACTTCTTGACAGGACTCGGATGTAAGTAACCCCTAGTAACCCTGATATCATTGCTATCGGTTGAAGAAAAAAACCCAAGGTAACGGCTACATCGCCAGGCGAGAGTTTGTTTGATTTTACTGAGCCGCTTGACTTGCGCTCTTCGCGGTAAGGTCGCAAATTCTTTTTCCGATTTCGAGCCGGCGACTTTCCAGATGTATGCTCATGGTATGATACTAGACTCGTGCTAACTTTGGAAATATGTATCGAGGTATGGCAATGAGAATGGACCAAAAAAACAATAGCTTGTGGCCAGATACGAATTTTCTAACGGATTTCAATTGAATTGAATGACCGAGCCAACTGACGACTTCGACGTTATCATAAACAGATAATCGAGAAATCCACTGTAGAGCGTCCATTTCTGAGTGGTGAAACATCCAACTATCTTCCGACGTTGCTAGGAGCAATTGAGGACTAAAGTGTGTTTCCTCGGAGAATGATGACCCGCTCTCCCTTCGGAAGGTTTATACCAGTTTCCCCTCCGCTTATCACGGCTCTGAACTGACATTCACTGTGTTCGATTATTGTCGGACATGAAGTTGGGAAAAAATGGTCAGCAGAAGAGGCCTGGACTTCAACTTTCATGGCACAACACCCGCACTCCCGGTAAGCTCTACAGAATGGTTTGTGTATAGGCTCTGATATGAAATGCATCTCGGTCGCACTGGTATCCCCGACTTGGCGGCTTCAATGAACCTTTGACGGTTTGACGAGGGGTAATAGTACCACTTAGATGTGTATACCTCCTAACTGTTTACGTTGTGCACCTGGCTCTAAGCTGTCGAAGGTATTTTATGACACTAGTCCCTGAGCCCTGGCACAAGGTGTCAGGAAACATGATCAGCAAATTTATTCAAGTTGACTTCTCCTCAGGCTCCCGGTAACTTTTCTGCGTTCAGCAGGTTTTTTTTCACTTGGGCTAATTAAGTAAGCTCGTTCCCAGAGTTCCGAGCTGATGTGGAGTAATTTTCTTCGATTCGATATCGAGCGGCGGAGATTCTACGTAGTAAATTAGTGGAACTCATTCCCGACTTAACTCCGTAGGATGCCAATAGGGATTTATCATTCCGAAAATCGTCCATTGTAATCCTAGCTTACAGGAGCCTATACATAGGTCTTTTTCCATTCTGGTTCCTACCTTTTCAATTCAGAGCTCTGGTACGCCACACATCTGATTCATACATAGATTTATCACGACCATAAGCAGCCTTAGTTATGGTTAGAACAGACTTAGAAGCAACCTAGATTCTATCGAGTGAGCTACAGTAAACGATAATTTTCAAGGCTGTGTAAATTAGTCTTTCCACAACTTCTGCGCAGCGAAATTTGCGTTCAGATTTTCTGCGCGAAAATGGATACGAGACCTTGAGATCTGTCTAAGTACAATGGTTTCTGATGAGCGTCGTGTGCAAGGAACGATAAAGTACAAAAGTTCGAATAGATAAAGCATTTCGCCTACGACTATCTACAAACAGGGTTTATTTTCGATGAGAACCTCGTGAACTCAAAGTATTGAAGCGTCGCAAAAGCTGCTCGTCTGCAGGATCACGTCGAGGGGACGTGTTGTTTTGGAGATATAGGAGAGGTACCAATTGCTTAGGTGGTGTCGTAGTCGGAGTGTGTATGAATACAGGACTCGAGTTGCTCGAGGAGGAACTGGACGAAGTCGAAGGTGTCATTGTCGTTTTAATTGATGATCGAGAATATGAAGAGTGCGTTATTGCTCCCGGATGTCCTTGAGGGCTCGAGGGAAGTGTCACAGATGGAATGGCAGTTTCTGTTATCAAGGAAGTGCTAGGTAATGACACTTCGACACCAGCGTCACGGCGAGCTTTATTTGCTCGAGCGCTACGGAATAGGCCATCAGGTACTGAGACGTTTCCAATTCCCCGGACAGAGTCAATCGTTCTCAATTGACTCAGCTTTTCCAGGCTGAAGTATGCGGCTGTGGAACGATTAGCATATTAGCGAAGAGACACCAACGTTCACTGACTGAGGTGCCACTTTCGGACAATGCCGCGGGTGCGATCAGCTGGTAGCGATACATGGACACTGTAAGTTTGTTTGACTAGACGCTCCGATTCAATGTGCCCCATATTGGGTGACGTGGAAAGCCTGGACGGGGGTTCACGTCTTCTTCAAGAATATGTCAGGAAATTTGGGTGCCAATCCCAGCACAATCAGCGGACCTAAGTAATTGGGCCCAAGGCGTTATGGGACTAAGTGAATCATCTTCGATGTCTGACTCTTTCTGGTGATAAAATAAGAAATCCTTGTATTGATATTAGAAATGGTGTGAAAACAATAAAAAAAGTGCATACATCTCTGACACCTAATAGTGAGTAGATGCAGCGCGTTACAAATTAGTTGATCGGCGGGTGACAGTACCAATATACATACGACTTGGGCCCCAGCCCATACCATCAGTCCTGGATTTTTTAGCTATCGAAATTTCGAAGAAAAGATAACTTACCATCGCTCCATTCCAATACCTATAGGTTCAGTATTGGCACCCCGTTCCTCCCACACGTAAACGTTTCCCGCCACTATAGCCCTGCGCTCTTCCGCATCCAAACGACGAGTTATAAGAGGAATTTTATTTGTCGCGACTCCGTAAAAGACCTGGAGTGCATCTCTTGTAGATCGAATTCGTACTGATTCGAGTGTTGGTTGTTGCATGACGCGTTGAAAGAAACTCGAGAGTGCAATACAAGCTGATGAAGAGATAAGAGAGCCTGATAAGAGAGCCTGATAACGGCGATGCGAAATTATAACAAACCTGAGGATCGATGGCAGTCCAGTTAAATACAAATACTAGATGTCCAAGACTCTAGGAACATCGGGTGTCTCCATGTGAGAGGCTATATTGCACACGCACAAGTACAGTATGCGAGTGATTGGACGTAATGATAGAAGGCAAAAGTCATCTCACGCCAAACTGGTTTGTGTGAATAAATCGCTGACAGAACGGAGCGGAGAGGTTGTAAAACAAACAAGAAAATTAGTTCTGTATTAGTGTATCAATACATTCGCCAAGGAAGAGTCAGTAAAACAGAGTCACAGAGTCTTACATAGCACTTACAATTTCAATCACAAAAATACATCTACCGCATAGTCAAGCTCGAGGGTCTGATGTCACCCATTCTTCGATTTGGAGGCTAGCTGCCAATTCTTATTCATCACTACACATTCACATCCTGTTCCATATGAGCTCGAACGGACCCAATTATGAGTTCTCTATAAGTGTATAAGCATTTGAACACACCTTTTGGATAGTTTAAAAGTCTAAATGATGCAAATTTCGGAAGAACCAGACACACCAAACTCATGCGAAAATCGAAAATTCCATAACGGGCCGGTGCTTTGCCGCCCAACTAGCTCAGCAGGGTCGATGATTCATGTTAGACTTTCTGCATGCGCCAATCTGCATGAGTTCAAATCGATGTGTTGCGCGCGCCACGGAGTTGGAAGTTGAAGCCTGCCGAATAAGGATGTTCAAGCCTACGACAGCGATAGGAGATGGGGCTGCCTCGGTGAAAGCTTAAGGATGAGGGTTTGACTTACATACACTTCATCAAACTAAATTTCGACCTTAAATCCTACCGAGTCTCTCTCAATGGGCTCTTGGTGAAAACTACAAAACAGCCATGATTCAACGTTACAAATCAATACAGTTCAGGCTGTCAGTGCAAACCTGGCTGGAATCAGGAGATAGATGTATTTGGGATATACGGCAGCATAAAAACTTCTTCTCCCGAGGCCTGCCCGAGGCAGTATCGTTGTGTACCGAGCTTACCGGAGATATAAGTAAGTTCAGCGGCCTTTGCAATCAGGTGTTCTCCGAAAGATTGGATTTTGACCACTTTACGGAGTGTTATTTAATATCCTACGAATAGACCTCCTGAGTCTCCCAAATTGTCAAGGCATATTTCCAAATTTTGTTAACACCTGTAGAAATACTATCATAGTGTCAGCTACGCAAATGCTCCGAACTGAATACACATACTTCGCTTTTGTCACATTGGTAGCAGACGCCCAGAAAGCATTCTTGGCAGTGTTATATGATCCATGGTCCAAATTTGGTTGTCCAGGACCACATTTAAGCAGAGGCGGCTGTGTGCCACCCTCAATCACAACCCATTGAACACGGTAAGTTTTCTTGATATGAGAGAATACATGGGATACGTCCCCCATCGGAGTTACATTCACCACACAATATTCGGGACTGCTATAGCACTTGGGCTCAAGGTTTTGTAGAGACTTTTCTTTGCAAGGTAACACTGGATCCTTGAGGACGTCAAGCAGGTGTTGATGAACTGAATCTGATGCCATTTCCATTAATGCCGAAGCTGAGGCCATATTTGTTGTCGGAAATTCATAAAGCCCAGCAAGAAGGCCTGTATATTACAGTAAAATGAGAAGAATTCATGAAAAATCAAAGAGAGATTAAACCTTTGTCTGGCCGTCTGACCAGTAGAAACTGCCGATCATCTATCGAACGCCACTCAACAATGCTAACAACGTCTAACTCAACCCTTGCTTTTTTCTTTTTGGCTTTCATCGGATAAGCCATGACACCATTTTCCTCTGTCAACGGCTCACACAATTCACAAAGATCTTCGATGTCAGGTAATGACTGATGCTGTCATTAAAAAGTTAACAAGATGAGTGTGCAAAGATGCTGGATAATGTTTTACCCTTATTGCCTTGTTATAGGCACCACACCAGGGATTTAAAGGACAATCCCCACAATAGGGATCACGTACCCTGCAAATTGTACTACCTAATTCAATGAGTGCTTGATTAATGTCTCCGGGATGATCCGCATCATCATATTCATGTTCTACCATAGCTGTGGCTGCAGCCCAAAGAATATCCTGAGTGGCCTTTGATTTTGGGGGCGCGTGAAGCACTAAAAATCGACTGAAAAGACGGTGTACATTTCCATCAAGCTATGAAAGTAGAAGTCTTGTCATCGAGACAAACAGTTCAGCTGATTTTATCTTACCACAGGAACACGTTCTCCATAGGCAATAGAACTTATGGCACCTGCACTGTAACGCCCAATCCCTGGTATGTGGGCCTCCATCTCTTTTGCATTGCTGGGCAGTCTGCCTTGATAGTCTCGAACGACTATCTGAGCTGCGGCAAGCAAGCGACTAGCTCTGGAATAGTAGCCCAATCCTTTCCATAGTGCGTTTACTTCATCTACAGATGATTCTGCCTAGAACATAGTCAATGATGACTATGAAATGTCACAGAACCTGTAAAAATAATACTTACAAGGTCGGCAACTGTTGGAAATCTATACAACATGTTGAGAATAGAATATGACAGGAGATTGAGCACCTGACTTCTTCATCCATGCATTGAAGTAAGGAATGACGGTAGCAACCTGCGTTTGCTGGACCACAACTTACGCTCAGATAAGTCAAATAAACATTCACCACACAACTTACCTGTAACATTACTTCACTTTTGATAGGATGCCAGTCACAGGTTCAACAGCTACTCTGGCATCAGAAAGATAGAGCCCTGCTCACCTCACCCATACCTGTCAAGATGGACAAGTTTTTTCATGTCAGTGAAGATGGCATCGAGTAGATCACTCACTTCATAAGCTCTTTGTGCCTGTTCCTTCATGTCCAGATTGACGTCATGTGGCTTCCTCCATGGCATGCCACGGTCAGTACAGACAGTCGCATACCATTTTAATAGAGCTTTCCGGATGGGCAATGGTGATGACACAATATGGCTCGATTTTGGATGTCCAGGAAAAATAGGATCAATATCTTCGACAGGGGGGCCGTCTGGCGAGGCTTCTGTTGAAGTTTCGCATCCGAGTCTTGTACCCTTTAGAGAGCCCCGTTTCCTACCATTTTTTCGTAGTTTTGGCAAATGAGCATCAGTTTGAAGAACACGCTGATCAGTGCTTTTTGTGGAAGGTGAAAGTTCGGTTTCTTCTTCGATACGCTTTCGTTTCGTCATTACTGTTGGTACTAGCCCGACTGCAAATTTCAAAGGAAGTTGAGTCATCACATGACTAGCACATGGAAAGGGCACTACGGCTGCTGCTGTTAACCGTGGCCGTGGCGACGGTTATGAACTAGATAATTCTGATCTTCTTCTGTAGCATGATAGCGGAGCGCTAGAAAGAGCTTTCTGAGCAGTAGATGCTATTGAGTTCATAAATAATTCGAATATACATAGTGGATACAAAATTCTTGATTCAATTATTCATCCTCGAATGACCGCTCGAGGAACTTCTTTCATTTCTTCATGTACACTCACACCACTGAAGCTTGAAAGACTGGAAAAGCTGCCCGACTCCACCTCAGAGCAGAGAGTGGGACCAATTCCCTGGCTTGAATCAAGCCGCTCTTTGGCCCCGCTGTTCAAGCTGCTGTTCCTTGAAGATGTCTTCTGGAAAGATATCATGCGATAATTTCTGATATATATATAAAGATCCTACCTGGGAGGTATTATGACGCGTATCATCGCTTGTGGTGATTGTTTCTGTTACTACAAAAACGTCGATCTGTATAGGTCGTGATTGAGGGTTATTCTACACCGTAAGTTTAATATCATGGATGAGAAGACAGTGCCCCGTACTTTCTCGGGAGTTCCTCTGCTTAAACCTCTGCTAAAACGGGGTAACACCGGAGTATCCATGTCATTAGTTTCATTTTGCAGTATCTGGCGCGAGTTAAGGCTACCAAAGTTTCGTAAGATCATGTCTTGAAATGTGGAAAGGTTCTCGAGTGACATACGCGCAAAGGAAAGTGTTGCTATACACTGAATAGTAGCAAAAGAGGAGTCAGCCACGAGCTCAGGTATTCCGCTTTAGTGATACAACTCACACCGACTGATCAGAAAACAAAGAGTGAGATAGACCCAGGTTTTGGGTATTGCCAGATACTGAGGCACCAAAGTTCTGAGTGGCGTTTGGGACCAAGTTTATTGTTATCTACTCTTACCGTAACCAAACACGCGATGGATGCGACGCTGGTTTCCAAATGTTCAAAATATAAGCATCGACCCAAAAAATTTACAACATGCCTTGTGATGAGGCCAGAATTGATAGAGAACAACATTAATTGGTCAATGATTTCATCTGTTCTGCGTGTGGCAATATTCTTCATCAGCAGTCCGAAGCTCCTACTGGTTCTACTCAGTATCATTCGGGTTAAGTTGACTAACCTCTTGTATCCAGTGCGCTTCTTCTGGAGAAAATAGCACAATGAGACAGCAATCCCTGTATCGCACAACGATGCACTACCCAGGCGAAGAACACTTGGAACCTAGATCATTTAGGGGTAGATAATATTTCGCTACAATGCTACACTTGCCTTTACGTTTCCAAACTTTGCGAATCGACTGAGCTCTAGAAATTCAGCAGCAGAAACTGGGATAACATGTTAAACAATTCACCCGCCAGATTATGGGGATTAATCCCTACCTTCACCACTAGCTGGAAGAGATATGTTTTGTCAATCCAGGCAGACCCGTATTAACCTGTAGTGACATACTGAAATGCAACAGAGCAAAGCAAAGCTAGTAGGAAATCATGACCATGAATACACAAGTTCCACCCCTTCGAACGAATACTCGCCAGCGCGCATGTTAGTACGTTTTGCCGGCCGCTCACTGTCGTGTATTTATCTGTTTGAAGAATATCTGACCAGAATTGTTGAGACTTACGCATCCAAACTCGATAGGTCATGAAACTACGATAAAGTTCGTGAGCGTGTTTCCTGCCCACTGTGTTGATACGTACGCTTCCGCGATACCAGATATGAACATCTATGGGACAAACGTCGTCTGTGAATTGCTGGCGCTCAACGGAGAAGTCACAAACCGAAACCGCGAGTTCAGCCTAGTAAACATTAAAATAATGAATAACGGAGATCCAATTTGAAGTTCAGGTGATGAACCACACACATTGAGACTCCTACATTGAATATATTAGTGGACCGTTCTGCAACATGAAGTCTACGCTTACCATACGGCTAAAGTCATGGGACCTAGGGAAGTTTGAGATGCAATCGACAAGAAGAAAAGAGAATTGATCAACCTGTTGTCACCAGATAGTACCTGAACACAAGAAGATGAGAGAGCTCTGAGGGCCTACCAAAGCAAAGACTTACCAGCAGGCATGACATTCAAATAAAACTGAAACAGTATCCAGGATGCTGGTGTGATTTGAAACACCGTTCAAAAGCGATAAAAGACCAGAATTTTGCTTGGACACTTACGCAGTTGCCACAACCTTTTGGATGGAGTATATGCGTAAAATGGACATATGGATGATGGAATGGACATATGGATGATGGAATAGCACATACAAGAACCTTCACGCTGAGTGGGTCTCGTGGAAAACGCTTGTAATAGGTGTAAAGTTGTGAAAGGGCAAGGCCGTATAGTCTATGAGATTGTTGAATTTTCCTGAATTCAAATCCACTCGAATGAAAACATACACAGAAGAAAAGAAAAGGCCCAACAAAGTCATCCCGAGCGCAATCTCTTCCGATCTAGTTCGAAATACGATAGCCATGGCAGCAAGTATCACATGCAGCACAGGACGATGTCGTTTCTTGAGCAGTGAGACTTGAGAAAGGGCTTTGTGCTTCCACCGTTACTTATATGAAGTACATCTATGTGGATGAGAGAGTTTCACCAACTGTGGGGAACGAGTCTGGGAGTGGATAAGCTGATTCGGGATATCAGTCAAAAATCAGGACGTGTCAGAAGTTGTTGATTTTAGACTTGGCTCGGATCGGGCTTTCAATGATGATCTCGAGGTCGAGTAGCTAAAAAAGTAAAGTACGAAGATGAACGAGCA
The DNA here is from genome assembly GCA_027886305.1 of Lentinula aff. lateritia. Classification (NCBI taxonomy): domain Eukaryota; kingdom Fungi; phylum Basidiomycota; class Agaricomycetes; order Agaricales; family Omphalotaceae; genus Lentinula; species Lentinula aff. lateritia. Next base: position 32,499 of record MU795003.1, on the reverse strand, counting down.
GTTCAAGAAGATGGGTTTGCTTTTGTGGGTGTAGATACCACAGTATGAGTACCAATACACAATCGTCAAGCTATCTCACGATAGATGCTAGTAACTTCATTTCGGCATCACCCAGGCCTCATGCATCATCCAATAACGAGTGAAGATTGGATACCGTCTCGAGACTATTCGTTGAAACCAGCTTGTTCGTGTGATCATTGAGGAGCACTACCGCGCGGGATGCACGGATCCGATAGCAAATTAAAATCTACAGAAAAAGGTAATAAAAATTCAAATGACTCTGATTCCAAGACAACATACAAGTTGAGAACTCCTTACAAGCATGCATAAATTCTCAGGTTATCACCCTCCCGATGTCCCGTTCCGCAAGTTCCTTGCTCCATTTCCTCAGGACGTGCTTCATTACCTTCCCACTGGCTGTCTTCGGAAGTTCATCTGGTACGCCGTCCTCGCCTACAAACCACACCCATGCCGGTGCAGTCTAAAAACGATAAGGTGCAACAAGATGGAGGGGCAGAAAATAAGCGCACTTGTGGATTCATCTTTTCTCTGACCAGATCCCTGATATCAGTTCGTGATGATCGAGGATGTCCGGAAGCAGTCCCAGTACTTCGGACAATCCATGCTCCCACCACTTCTCCGAATTCCTTGTGTGGGACAGAAACGACGGCTGCTTCACGGATGCTGTGATCGGCGAGTAAAACATTCTCCACTTGCACTGGAAAGAGGTTCTAGAAAAGAATCGGACTTGTGAACTCCACAGTATTTGCGTTAACAAAAAGACGGGCATACCTCTCCTCCGCGGATTATGATATCTTTTATTCTACCAACAACTGCGAATCATCGGTCAAGAGAATGAGAGAGGAACTTGCTACATCGACAGCACGCACTCTTCAAATAGCCTTCTTCGTCCAATATACCCTCATCTCCAGTATGCATCCAAACTGTGTCGTCATCCCCAGCGTCTTTATGCGTGACTTGACGCGTGTGCTCCTCGTCATTCCAATATCTGATCCGTAGACACACTGTGAGAAAAAATGAAGCAAAATGCATACTCAGCGGACGTACCCTTTCTGCACTAGATATCCGCCCACACAGACTTCTCCCGGTAAGCCCACAGGAACGACATTACCCTCTGGATCAGTTATCTTGGCTTTGACGTGTGGGAGAACTTTGCCGACAGTCTCAACGCGTTTGATAATGGGGTCGTCCGGGGTGGTTTGGAACGAGACAGGACTAGTTTCGGCTACAAGAGTTTATGAATATAGGTGAACTAGAAGCACAAACAACGACTCACTCATTCCGTAGGCGTTCGTCAAGTCACGTAAATTCATTTCGGATATCAGTCTGCGCATTAGATCGATGGGTACACTGGTGCCCGCAGCGATTCCAGTCCTATGGAACATATCAGAGTCTATACATATATATTATTTCTTTTTAAAGGGATACGAACCGCAAATTACTCAAATCGACACACTCTCCTCGACTCTTCCTCTTTTCCACCTCAGACAGGACGCCCAGAAAATGTGTAGGCACTCCATGCAGAGCACTACATTTTTCCTTGATCAGCGTATCTACAATAGCTACAGGGTCGAACGATTCAGACGGGTATACGACGCAGGCGGAATGCGACCAGAAAGCGAGGTTTCCGAGGACCAAACGTAGTGACGAAGTCAAAAATGTTAGTACAAGCCTTTTGCAAAATGCAACACGAGTTGACTCATCAAAACAATGAAATAAAGGAGGGACGTTGCCTGGACTGGAGGATAAGTGACGTTGACTACACAAAAGAATTTAGGTACACTCACATAAGATATCCTTCTCGCTAATATTCATGTTGCGGCCTATAGATATGCCGTTGTTTAAAAGGTTGTAGTGGGTGAGCTGCTGGGATAAGAAGAATTTTCGACACAGGAAGACACCTGTCAACATACAGATACAGCTTTAGGGGCGCCGGTGGTACCACTGCATGAATTCAACCGAAGGACTGCCATAATTAGAACTCATGGAAACCTACCTAGTAAATTGCAAATTAATGACTTCGTCCTTATCCAGGCTTCGAGCAATGTCCCGAACTGATTTGGCTTCCCATGTGTCTTCTCTCCAAAGTATGATCTCCCTCCAGTCGGTGGCAGCCTTGACTAATTCATACTCATCATCGTTGTTTACAACGATCAGGTTACGCAATTTTGGCAGTTCTAATTCTTGGATGTCACCTGGATTCGAACTAGCTAAGGAAGGAAATCGCTCGACGAGGAGTTTCAAATACTGAGAGGTGCGCAAGCTAGGTACAATGATGAGGTGGTTGATCCCGACTAGTCGTAGAGTACCGACCAATTCGTCTATACGGTATGAGGGATTTATTGTGGCAAGGATGGCGCCAATTCGGGCTGCAGCCCATTGGAGAATGGCATAGGCGCTGATAAACTGTTTGTAAGAACACAAGAATCAGTGGAAGTTGCACGTACCTGTTGTTGCCCATTACGATACCAATTCTATCACCTTTCTGCACGCCCATCGACAGTAACCCTCTCGAAACGGCATCTATATGTCTTTCAAACTCGTCAAAGTCCCATGCCAGATGGGAAACTTTGCCCAAGTTCCTCGAGGAAGGGCCGCCGTGCGCTCTAGGTTTTTCAGATGAGCATATTAAAGCAGGTCTTGTACTGTGTCTCTGAAGAATTTCTTGGGTGAAATATTCAGAAAGAGTTTTGGTTTCAAGTGGTGGGTGCGAGGGTCCTTGCACAACAGACAATGTCGAAGCTTTTCGCCACCCCCAATGGGATCGTTGATTCGATATGAGAAGCCTGGCACAAGGGACTAGTGACATGTTCGCCAAGAATAAAATAAGGAGCAAAGTCAAACGAGGTCCTCGCTTCACATAGTTGAACCGCAGAAGCAGCTGACCCCGGGCTGACTGGCGCATCAAATTCATTTACCTGACCTCATTAAATTCCCAAGCCGACCCAAAATTTCGAAATTCAACATTTATATGTGTTTAGTTGACGACTTATCGTGTTGCATCACAAAGAAGCAGGAAGAATCAGTACTTGACCTTTTTGAAAAATAACGAATGAATCGAAGATGAGTGGAAAATCCCATCTTGAAGTTATGGCTGCCAAAGACAATACCCTCAATATGTGTGTGGCCATGTGTTATGAAACGGGCGTCATGCCGTTTACCCTGACTCGAAGCGATACTGCTGAGTCTTACAGGGGATGAGGAGAAGAAGCGCATCGAGTGCGGAGGAGAGGGTCGCAGGACGGCAACAAGATACAGCAACGAGTATGACTACTGAATTCTCGGAAGAGTCAATACGATCACAGTGCTCCTCTTCTACCGTACAACTACATACGATATATAGATAGCAGTGTTGATGAACGTATCTTCGTATGTTCTGAATAATGATAGTCAAGATTAAAATATAGTAATATTATCACTTCTTTCTGCGATATCACCCACAGCCACAGAGTGTAAAATTTCATCTACTTGCTCCATGAATGACGACCAATTTTCTTCCGATGCTGCCACTATACCTCCTCCCTGTATCACACCATCCATCTGCAAGTACTGAGGGCCACCAAATAAGTCGGAGTCTGAATAAGGGGCATTCGAGGAACTTTTGTTTGCATACATGTCACTCGAGGGGTAGAGTGGAACAGGTCCAAAAACATCACGATCGAACGAGAATGGTGAAGCTGAGGTACTGCTGTTGCCAGTTAAGCTACCTCGGTCTTCATCGAATAGTTGGGTTCAATTAGTTGTGTTTTGGCGAGTAGAATCAACGACAAAATCATGATTGTGTTTACCTTGTAAGATTGGACCAGTGGAATGCTCGGAATATGCGTTTGATGTTCCTGGGTTAGCGCCATTATCCTGGAAGTGCTGATCGCCCATGGTAATGACGGAACGCAGGATATCGCTTCAAAACTTGGTCAGCGAGAGGCGTCGCTTGGCGCAGTCCGAAATACTCACTGCAAGCGACCTGCTGTTTGATAGCTAGAAGGATAGTCAAAATTTTTGGAATACTCATCTCGAACAGAAAGGGCTACTTACATTCTTTCATACGTAGATATGACATCCAAGCAGCAATTTATCTCCTGCATTTCTTTGTTTATGTTCGAAGGCGATTCCGTTTTCCTTTTTGTCCAACTGCATAAGAGCAATATAATCGCAGTACTAAACACCGGAACCTGAAGCAATCGTCAGAACGAGAACTGGAAACGAGAACTGAAAACACGATCGAAAGTGTACTTACTATTAAGATAACAGGAAATTGAAATTGATGGCGTCGCTGCACCTCTATAACCCGAACACAACATCTTGCGGCATTTGCACAAATGGTCATGGCAGGAGACGATGGGGGTGGAAGCGAATACCCATTCTTTCCGGAGAATTCGCGAAGAAACTGGCCATGTATTTGCATCTGGGTCCAATAATAAAACGTAATTAATGCAGCAGACTGGCGAAAGAACAACCCGTCCTCTCTACTGGAATCCCATTTGACTAACATGCAAGAATCATATAACTTGGAACACAGAATGGTAAGAGAGTCGGACCAGCTTACGGTACTCGGGGACAGACGATGACCATTGATTAAGAGCAGAATCAAGTTCTATGACTACATTCTGTTCCCAGCCAACGCCCATGTGCTTGCCACTTTTTGATTTGTTGGTGGGATACTAGGATTCAACGATATCGAAACACAGTTTTACGATCATTTCAGAACTTACAAGTGTACGTTGTGCAAAACCTAGGATTTCGAGCAACTTGCAATAGTGAACGAAAAAAGAGATTCTAGAAGGAACACCGGTAGGCTGTTCAGGATTCTCGTTCTCCCAATATTCGTCGTCGCATTCCATCGGCCACTCTAGATCAAAACTACGCCGAAGTAATCAAGATGGCTCGTTCATCTAAATATCATCATTGACTTACTCTTCGCTACTGGTAGCCCTCGGACGGCCGAACGAGAGACTCAAAATTACATCGAAATTCAGCAGCACCCAGAACGCGCGCGTACAAAGTTCGCTCTTTAGTGTTCTCCAATTCAACGGACCTTCGGGTCGTCGCTTTTTTTTGCGATGCAAACCCATGTCTTGCGCGATGCGTATTCCGAGTCCCACGATAGTCCACATCGAATCCGAAGCAGATGTACCCATGAGGTACATTGCCGATAACTGAGACAACCACTTCGGTCAGAACTGACAATGTGCAGACTTGGGGACTTACACAGCATGTTTGTAGGTCATATAATGTCGGTGCTTTTGCAAAGGTCGTTCTCATAGGCAAGGTCTGCTTGTACCATGGCCATCCCAATGAATACTTAGCGCCTGCCCCCTCGGCAAGATTACGAGGATCCTCCGAAAATCGAGAGGCGACCGCACATACGCCCAAGAGGACAGTCCCAAACTTGGGATCTCGGAAATGTAAGCCTTCAGAAACTGCTCCCTCAAATGACGGACGGTGTAACAGCGGGATGTAGGGTTGGAGATAGGTGAAGTAAGAAGTGACGAGTTCACAGAGGAGATCATTTTCGGGAAACGTCAATGGCTGTCGTTCTTCTCCTTCAAGTTGCCACTAGGGGATGGCATGTTTAAAGCGGATCGCATAGTGACGATGAAGAACTGACAGGATACAAGTTCCAGAACTCTTGCCGTTGCAGTAACTTTTCGCCCTCGTGCCCATTACAAGAGGGAAGTTGCATTTGATCCCCCAGAATCTCCTTCTTGATTCTGACTGCCGTTTTCATCATCGTTATATTGCTTGTTTTACCATAATGTCGTACTACTGGATCCTCTTTGCCACCTGTTATTATCTTGATTTCTCTTAGGGAGCCTGAGAGAAGGTTGGTATCACTTTCTGACAAACTGGAATCCGAGTCGAATCCATCGGAATCGTTAGCACTCTCCTGATAGCCGAGAATATTAAACGAAGTCTCAACAGCGGGATACACTGGCGCAGGTGTCCCTTGTTGCGTCGCGGCTTGCTTCCATCGAGAAACCTGCCTTTCGAGAGAGCGTGCGTGATATGAAAGATCTAAGAGCATTTTCCGAACAACATTTGGGTCTTCTGGTACAGCGTAGGTTTCAGGTTCCGCAATCACAGCGCCGATTATAGCGTGAACGGAAGCAGCGTGCTTGCGAATGGAAGTCCTGGATATTCACGACAGCTTGACAAGGAACACTTATCGGAACTGAGGATATCTACCCTGTCCTTGGACCGCGTTTCTGATTAGGATTAGAGGGGTAATCAGTTCAAGGTTGAGTCCCTGGACGAAGCCAGTTGTGTACCTTCTTTCCGATAGCATGAGTACAGCTGATATCTTCCTTCAAGCAATTGGTGCATATATTTTCGGGTCTTGTGGCGCTGTCGCCTGTGGTCTGTTGAATATAACAGGAAATGAAACGTATGAAATGCGACTTACAGCGAACTTCAAGTTGACGCGTCAAAATAGATTAGAAATTAGGTTTCGGATACACAAACGAAGCAAAGACTGAACTTTTCTTCAATTTACAGAAATCGCAGGCATTCTGGAGCCTGGTTGGCCGTTTCCTATCGGACGGCATGGATGTAGTTTGCAAAGAAAGAAATGCGCACAGCGGGCCCGGGAGGAGTGAAGGTGAGGAGAACCGGAGCTTCGGCATCTGTAACGCGTTGCCGGCAAGAGTGCCCGAGCCTGAACAACCTTCATTTGTCAAATACCCAATGCATTGATTCTTCAGAAAATCACAGTGCTCGTATCCAAAATCTACAAACAGGACTTTCTATTCTTTCTAGGCAGCTTACCCTAGACTATGCACTCGGATGGTGCATCACGGCCTAGTTCGAACAATGAAGTCACCCAAAATTCTGTCGGGGAGGATGCAGTCATATCGATGAGGGCAGCAGTGTTAGATATTGCATTTGGAAGTGTAAGCAGAACATGGCCCTCTTGTTGTATTTTGTGTTAATTCTAGGTATTTAGATTGCAGGAATGGTTTCGGAAGTTTTTGAATACCCATTTGACTTGGCCAAAGTCCGTCTTCAATCTCAGCTTCTGTCACCACCGAGCTCGGATGGTCAGCCACGGTTCAAGGGCCCTATGGACTGTCTCATGCAGACATGGCGCGACGAAGGATTCAAAGGACTATATCGCGTGAGTAAATTATACATATCTGCGGCTAGAGAAAATATTTACTTCATTCTTCATAGGGCCTTCCGGTACCTCTTGTAGGCTCTATGGCGGAGACTGCAGCGCTATTTGTCTCGTATTCATCCTTAAAAAATGTCATACGCCGTTATAATGCCTCTTCAGATGAATTGACCATCCCACAACTCTGTCTAGCGGCTGCGGGGGCAGGGGCTGCCACATCGTTCATATTGTCTGTTCAGTCTTCATCTCACGTTGAGAGAAAAACTTGCATCTAATTTTATGTTTCAGAACGCCGATAGAATTGGTAAAATGTAAATTACAAGTCCAAATGATGACTACCCCAACGCCTGCACGCATCCCGCCTATACATGTTCCTATAACACCTAGACCTCTTCCCAAAAATCCATCGTCCGCATCTATCTATTCTCCTTATCCTGCAACTACTGCATCCGCGCCGGTAGCAAGCTCCCACCTCCCTGGCCCGTTCTCCATCGCCCGGAACGTAGTTGCGACCAATGGTATCCGTGGCTTATGGCTAGGCCATACTGGAACCGTCCTCCGCGAAACCGGAGGTACAGCTGTGTGGTTCGCGGTCAAGGAGTGGGTCGCGAGAGTTTTGAAGGACCGGAGAGCAAAAGCCGACCCTAGCGCTCTACCGGCTGAACATAACCCATCCACGCTACTACCTTGGGAATCGGCTTTTTCGGGTGCGATATCTGGTGCGGTATGCGTCGCTGCATTATATCCGGCAGATACAGTGAAAAGTGCAATGCAGACTGAGGAGGAGTTGCGTGAGATGCGAACGTATCAGAAACGCGCCTCGAGCGCGGCGAGGGAGTGGTCAACTTCCTCTTCGTCCATTCCACCAATATCTTCCTCACCATCTTCCGCACCTTCCTCTCCCACCTTCCCGTCCGCGGCCACCTCTTCATCCGGGGCTGCTCCTAAACCTTCCTCTATTATACCTACCTCAACTATCAGGCAAACAATCAGTAATAGCAAGGCACTTGCTGACGCTGCAAGAGTCAGCATAGAATCAATGTCTTTTCTCGAAACCTTTCTCAAAATTTACCGCACGCATGGTGCAAAAGGTCTTTATTCAGGTTGTGGGATGTCTATGGCGAGGGCCGTACCTAGCAGTGGTATCGTTTTTGTTGTTTACGACGGGTTAACGGCATGGTTGTCGTAGTACATCTGTTTTGGACGTGGGAGGATGATATATATGTGGGTACTTCCTTAATCGTAATCTATCTTGTAATTGTCGTAGTTTTAGATGCTACAGCACCAGTCGCAACAAACAAACCTTTCTCCGTTTTTAGGAAGTTCATGCCAATTCACGGAAGTGTATCAGAGGACAATATACGGAGTCCGCAATTCAACGTACATATATTCATACAAAATAACAACCACTAGATATAAATACAGTACTAGAACGGGAAACGCATTGGTCCATCCAGCGCGGTGTATGGAGGGTGAGGTCTACAGGGGAAAGGGTGGTCAGTGTCGACTCCAAGGGGTCAACTTAAAATGAAACTCACTGCAGACTCGTGGCGGCAGTGGCGCAAACGTTCGGACGCCTGGACTTCATATGCCAAGGAGGGACCGTCAAAGGCCTCAGAGTCGGCTCGTCCATCTCAGAGTTGTCGTCTCCACTGGTACGACAAGTGCTACTGCTAAGGCTAGCAGTGCCTGTACTAACCCCAGCATCGGATACAGATTCGTCCGATGTGTCCTCTGCGTCAGCTTCGGTGGCGATCGGAGCCAGCACGACAAACTTCATCGGAATAGGTGGACCAGGTGGACCGTTCAGAGAAGGAGGCCGAGCAAGAATCTTTTTGGCGAGTTGGCTTGCAGGAGCAGGAGGATTACTGCAAGGTGGTTTCAAGTCCTGTGTGACAGGAGAACAGAACATTAAAACCAGGAGGAGTAAAAATAAGCTTCAGATGCATACCTGAGTATCCGGTATAGGCGCGGTAAGCGTAGATTGGCGTGATTGAGGCTCTGTGGGGCAAGCATGAGTTGCTTCACTCCTTGTAGGAGCATTCGTGCTGATCATTTCCGAAGACTGAGCTTCAAAATTGTAGATTCCAAACGATGTGAAGGTGACCATTGCTTCTGACGAAGGAAGTGTGGTCTTGTAGGAGGACCTTTTGGGCATGGTAGAGGTGGCCATGGATCTCGAGCGCGGCCGAACTTTGGATAGGGAGCAGCGAGAAGCAAGATTCTTTATTCGAGATAGAAGCCGAGGGATAGCAGAAGAAGCGGAAGTTTGTGGGATCTTGCAGAAGCGTACACTAGTGATTCGTGTGCTTGAAAAATAGCTGAGCATACACCGATGGTAAAAGTGACAAGATTCGTTGGGTAGTGAAGTAGAGAGGAATCTAGCCCTTTATATAGCATTGAGAATGTGGTTCATGGCATCCAACGGTGGCTAAGGTTTGGTGGAACAATAGTAGAGGGACAGCCAAAGCGAGGGCCAACGCTGGCGGAAAGTAGTAGTATGATCATGGTGACCAATTGGACCAACAATGGAGTTTCACAACAAAGGATGAATGCCATAAATGGAAGTTGCCCAACTTGTACTAGTAGTAAGAAGCAGGTACCAAGCAAGAGTGATAACGGTCAACATAATGAGTGCAGGTTGCCACTGATGAAGATCGATTAAAGTGCCGCGGCCACTTTTCCATAATCTCGTGTTTCCCGGCTTGTAGATCGCACGTGACCGGGCCGAGGCAAGCCGAATGGTTAGACTATCTCCCTCATGCAGGATTCTCATTGCGGCTGCAAACGTAGTTGCAGGTGAGGCCCGTTCATTGCAATAAAACGTTCGGTTTCAATTTCAATGGCGATCATACTTCGTCCACTTTTATTGGCGCATACGTTGATGCACGATTAAGAATTAACAAGCAATACGGATATGAAAAAAAAGTTTTTTTCGAAAACACTTCGACAGCGAGAAGAGGGTAATGCGAGGATGAGGAAAGAACATGAGCGGTAACCGGTAAAGGACCATAGTGCAAGGAGGATTCATAATGCGAAAGAACTTTGAAAGCATAGGGAGAGGAGTCCATCAATCAAGGTTACCAAGTACTTCAGAAAGGTATGCATACAATGCATACGGCCGATTCAGGGACGGAAATGCAACACTGAGGATTCCAAAGACCGAAAACAAATAAACGAAAGCGAGGTAGAGCAAGGAAACACAGTAGGAACACAAGAAAACCGAGGTGTGATTTTCGAAACGAAACGCTGTTTAACGTTGAGTCATTGATAGGCGTTGGATTAAAGCTTCAACTAGCTGAGCTTCAACTCCAAATTCCCTCGCGATATCATCGCGCATATGGTCCTGAGCCGAAGCAATGCTATCAACCTCTGGGGATGATGATGATGGGCTGTTCGCAGCAGTGGTGCTACTGGGAGTGCGAACCTCATCCGAAGACGGATGCGATTCTTCACTTAGGGAAGCATCGCCTTGTGGATCATTTTCGCCATCTTCGTCTTCGACATCTGCATCGGTAGGGTCGGCATGATCAGGCGCCCGAACACTAGAATGAGCGTCGGAGTCAGAACCGCAGGCCGACAGCGGACGAGCGGGTTCTTCCTTTTTGGAAAATTTGGCTAGTTGAGACTTCTGTTGCGCAGTGAATACTGAAAAACATATAAGAACCAATCACTCTGAACAGGGAGAGGAACGAACCTTGACAAGCCGAGGCTACTTCAATCAGAGTATCGACAAGATCAAAGGGATACGCTCCATCGTCGTTTTCGTTCTTTCTCTGCTCGATACGTGCAATAAGCACTTGAATAGCAGCTGTAGTCACCGTGAACGACGGACTTTCACAAGAAAATCAAAGTCTTACCAACGACAACATCGAACAACACATCGCGAAGGGAGCTGCTCCAGAATACCCTCGAGTCAATATCAGCAGGGAACTTGGCTAATAGGCTGACAAGGGAGTGGAAAGGCAACGAAGGGACTTTAAGGAAGTGGGCCTATTGATCAAAAGTAAGCACGGGTCCCATGAACAACAATTAGAGGCTCACATCCGGAGAACGAATGAGATACAGCAAACAAGCAACTTCGCTCTCAGTCATCAATCCACTCTCCAAGGCTGCCACAACCCGGTCATTGTCAATACCAGCGAGAGAAGGCCTGGAACCATCGAAGCAACCAAGCCAGGAAGGGAATAACTATACAAAAATGCATAACCAGGGTCAGCAAAGTCTTGATAGCTATAGTAATCACTAATACGTACGGCGCTCATGAGTTCACCTTGAGAACTCCTCGTCACAGTGACACCCCGAGCCCTTTTCCCTTTGCCAAGCACACTACCTCGGCGAAGACCGTTTGCTTGAACTTCTCCTCTAAGGATTTTACCTGCAATGATTCCGTCTTCTACCTCGACAAACGCATGGCTCATGGTCTTGCCCTTTTTATCTAAAAGAACATGTACACGAACAATGGGTTGATCGAGCCAAGCAGAGATTCGCAGCGGAGTAATATCCTAGAAAAGATCACGTTAAAAGACACCTCGAGTTAGAGAACATGGTAACCGACCCAAGGAACATTGTCAATCCTCAACACGACGGGATCATGATACTTTGTGGCAGCCTGTCCTGCACCGGAAATAGTGCCTGATTCGAATGCCCGACGCATGCCCTTTACTTTCGGTGGAGGCGTGCTTGCCCGCAGATTTTCGTCACTGAAGAAGTCGGTATCATCTAGGTCATTGATATCGAATGTATGATCCTCGTTCAACTCCCCGTTATACAGGAGACGATCATGGGTGAGTTGCTTCGGCTCCTGTGCCTTAGATGAAGAGTTAGAAGTATTTTCCACCTTCTCAGCGACTCTTTCATTTGCAGTAATGGATACAAGCTTGAAATCGGCAACCTTGGCACGGCATCCAGCGCACTCCATGTCCTTTTCACCCACGATGTTGAGCGCACTAGTCAAACATGCGGGGCACAAAGCATGTGCGCAGGGGCTGAGAATAGCAAGGCGTGTCAAGGAAGGAGGTCTACGAGCACAAATGGAACAACATTTAGGGTTCGCCGTCGCGTTTGATATCTGCGCATGAATAGGCACAGGAGTAGAGACTTTAGAAGATGCATTAGAGGATCCAGGAAGGGAGGCCTCCAGACTAGTTAGAGCGTGAGGATGAGAAAGTGGCATAGGAATATGTGCAGGCGCCAGTTGCGTAATTGGATGGATCGGATATTGCGGAGAGAGTTGGGGGTCATGGTACATGGGAACGTTTAGAACCTGGCCCATTGAGGGAGTATATACTGGGCCACGAGATGCAGCAGGATGGACCAGTCCTGGAGGGTAGATCGTCTGAGGATTGTTATAAGACGGAGGAAGAAGTTGCTGTTCTTGATAATGGTAATAATACTGGTTTGGATTCTGCTTCAGCTGAGAAGGAAGAGTTGGATATTCAACCTCATATTGTTCCTCTTCGATATCGGAGTGCGTCTCGCGCGTACTGATAGAAGATTCCGGTTGATAGTGATAGTCGTACAGGTCGTGGCGATACGAGTTGTATGCAAGCTCGTAATCTTCATCGTGTTCGTCCTCATGAATATCAAACAAATCGCGGTCGAAAGAAACGTCACTTGGGGGAAGACCCTCAAGTAGAACATGTCAATACTCGCGCATATATGCAGTATAAGAGATAGCATACCGCATCATAGACTTCTCGCCTTCTAAGTTGCGCAGGATCTGTGAGACTGCCTTTCAAACGAAGGCGTTCCGCCAACTGTCGGTTGGGCGGAGGAGTAGCCATCACATTCTGATGATTGACCAAACTGGATCTGCGTGCCTGAAGAGGTGATGACGGTGCCATTCGCCGCGTGACAGGAGACAGCGGAGCAAGCGGAGGTCGACTCCTAGCTCTTGGTGCACTATAAGGCGCATCGGAGGAAGTAGAATACTGAGGAACCAAACCCGCGTGGGAGAGCGCACGGCGTCGCTGAGTCGACATGAACGGAGCAGGTAGCAACGCTTGAAAGCTTTACAGTAAGAAAAGAGCAAAAAGCCGCTGCGAAGAGCTCACCTTCATCTTCGTCGCAGACTTGTTCGCTGGCAAAACTGGCTGTATGGACACATGTGAGTAAGTTATCTCAATAAACATAACGATGTGACTACACACCATCTTCATCATCCAAAAGGGAAAAATCATCAGCTATGCTTTGTTTAGGATTATTGGCGACCTTGATGCCATTCTCGTTGGCTCTAGACCTCCAATTCCGAGCCAAGTCCGCAATACTGGGTAGACTATCCGAAGGTGAATGACCAGCTGGGGACGGTGAAGCCCAGGAGATCTTTTTTACTCGAGTGATTGGAGGAGAACTGAACCCGGAATGGTTATGCAAGTTTCGTATACTGGCAGGCGTGGCTAATGTCGACGATGGCGACGGGTTCAAAGAACCTGATGACGTTGAGGCAAAGGACCGCAATGAGAGCGGTGTATACGGAGAAACAGGGGAAAGGCCATGGGGAAGGGAGACAGAGACCGAGTGTGAGTGACTGTGAGACGTTATGCGCTGAGGAGTCGCAGGCAGCGCGGACATCGTGGTTGCTCGCTAAGATTGGGCATCATCAACCACTCGAGAATTTAAGGTGTGCCGTAATGGTCACCACGTGATCGTGTTCTCGAAACGCGTCCTTTAACGCGACTGCCACATCGAACAGCATCGAACATACATAAATCCAAACTACAGATACATATACAATCCAGCTTCTACCGGGACTGAGTCTCAATTGCCTACTCAAACGAATCATGTACATTACAATCAAGCATCTGGCTGATCTGCCAAGCTGGATTTCAAGAAGTGGTGAGACGGCCACTTCGGAGCGCTCCATATTTTACCATGAATATCCGCAAATATCATCGATGCAATAACTTCTGCGCTGTGAGAATCAGGAGGTTCAACGATGAAATGCATCGAAATACAAAAAAGAAATGATTTACCAGGCGAACGCACGGGGCATTCCATGACCAGAGTATCGAGCAGCAACGAACTGGCCATCGAAGTTTGAATGTTTGATGTTTGAAGCATTATAGCCGCCTACTGGGCCAACCTGAAAGCCAGTGGGATGGTGCAGAGACTGCAAAAGAGTTGGACCCCATTATTCCAGTCTATTGAACGATTCGATTCAATCACAGTCAAGACGTGCAAGTAGGGAATGAAAACTGACCCATTCCATCTCCGGTTCCGTTCCTCGTTTGAACTTACCTGGAAACAAGCCCGGGATGAATTCCCTAAGAACTTGTGCTACTTCTTCGTTGGATTTGGAATCGTCTATTTCACCGTGTGCGAAGCGAGATTCCACCTCTCGACCCCACCAAGAATATACAGAGTACGTTCTAAGCTGGAGGCAACCGGATGGGGAAACCAGTACTCGGAACCATTATTTGCGTCCCATGATGGCCTACCACTCAGTTTGTTGAGGGATGTACTTGCGCTGACGGCCACGACTTGACCCCGGGTGGGCACAATGCCAACGGGCCCACGAAGGTGTGGTATGAGATGGGAAGCATAGGCGTTTAGGGCATGGACAACGTATGAAAATGATATGGGACCGCGCGGCGTATGAAGTTTCCAGCGATGGGAGTTAGCCGTTTGGCTGTTCCTTTGAACAGTGCTGACCAGAGTAGAGGAAGAGAGAGAGAGAGATTTGGCAAAGTTGTATAGATGTGTAACAAGTTTAAGGGGTCAAAGATTGTGTCCACCGTATCTAGCTCCAGGGAACGAGACTCCGTATATCTGCATTATGATGCTTTGAATTGGAGATTTAGGAATGGAAAAGACTAGACAAACCGAGAGCATATCTTCCTTACTGAGCCACTCCAGAATTGAAAGATCTATGCCGGCTGCCTTGACAGCATGGTAGTCTTCCTTCGCACGCAGAAATTAATCATCGTTTACGAGCGTTGTGACGCGTCCCCCAGCGACTAGATCCACTGCTCCTGCTATGTTCTGTGAGGATATAAATTCCAACATACCCATTGATGTGTGATTTTCCAGCTCAAGCGAATTCAAAACCTCCTGCTGACCATATCGTGCTTTGTGCATTCGGTGTTAGATGGCATACATTCCGTCCTGGAAGCCACGATGAGAACCTTCAATGAGGAATACAGCAGTAAGTTCACCTGTCGCCCCAAAGCCTTTCTTCTGATAACTATGTACTCCTAATATCTCGATGATCGCTAACAAACATCTCTCTCCTCAAGTAGGATAATTTTCAACGGTTCCTTTCCTATAAAGTGAGTTACTGATACTAAATGATAGGCGACTGAAACACCTGTAATTCCTGAGCCAATGGTGCATGTATCGGCTGCTGTAGGGAGAGCGCCTGTACTTCCTTTCTTTGCCAATGGATTGGTATCTGGAAGTTCGATCCAGAAAGATGTAGTGGTGTTCTGCACCGACAAGCATTGGGCACGTGGACTGAACGAAAGCCATCAGCCAAATTTTAGCTTAGTCATCCAGCGCGCAGACTCGGAAGCGGTTTCCGTGAACAGTTAAGCTCAATCCCGAATCCGTTCTCCCGAAGCTGGTACTTACATACAAAACAATTCTTCTCAAATCGTTTTGTAATCAAGTAACGGACTCCCTTCCATGACAAGCTTTCCTTCTGGTGGCTTATCTATTTGTTTAAACCGAAATTGTTATAAACCTTCAAGTTCGCGAATGTTGATAGTACAAGATCAATATGAGGACTGAAAAACGACAGGAGAATTTCGAGAAGGACCGTGGCCACCTGCGAGACCATTTTCTATGCCTGATCGTCGGCTTGATCATCATTGGATTCTGCCTTTCAGGATTATCGACAACCTCTAGTGACTTTGCAAACAAGAGAACAGAAATCGAAGCACTCTTTTTGTATGTCTGCTCCTCAACATCAATCTTAAATCGTTGATGCTCCGCCAGGTCGATTCCCAGTCGTGATACAGCTCGAGATTTTTCGAGAGAATTCTCCAAGAGGCCTCATATTCCCGGATCCCCACGTGATGCCACTCTTGCAAAGAGGGTGCTTCAGCTCTTCCAAGACGAATTGGGAATTTCTCGTACTGCAGAGTCCATCTTTCAGGCCGGTTCACCGGAATCACGGAATGCGACTCTTCAACTTACTGCAGAAGATCGCGTCAGCCAACCGACTGCTTGGATAGATGTTTATTATCCTGATCTTGACACCCCGAAGCAACAGGACGTAGAGGTTTTGGATCAATATGGTCAGACAACGTGGACTGCAAATTTAGCTGAGGAAGGAGATCCTCTGGATGAAGACGCTTATAATTCTCGAAACGATGTCCCCACTTGGCATTATTACAGCGCGGATGGCATGGTAGAGGGAAAGGTATGAAATCACCTTGTTCGCATCCGTCGTTATTCATGTTTACCTGGAATTTCAGTTAGTGTACGTGAATTATGGAACCAAGCAGGCAAAACTAAATTCTCCAATCACTCAATATTGATCCTGATTCTTCTTAAGGACTTTGAAGCCCTTCTTTCAGCAGGCGTCAACTTGACTGGAAAAATTGCTTTAGCTAGATATGGGGAAGTTTATCGGGGCATCAAAGTAAGCCTAGCGTCCTGGAACTCTTTTTTCGCAGGAATTGCTAACCTCTGTAGGTTGAGAACGCTCAATTCTTTGGTGCCATTGGGCTACTCATGTACACCGATATCCGTGATGATGGGCGCATCACTGCCCAGAACGGGTATGCTATCTATCCTCATGGACCTGCCCGAAATCCATCTTCCGTCCAGCGAGGGTCTGCGCATATGTTGTATATATACCCAGGGGACATCTCTACACCAGGCTATCCAGCTTATCAAAATGCTTCTCGACAAGAGCCAAGCAACGTTCTTTCTATTCCAAGCATTCCTATCAGTTGGAAGACTGCCCAAGCTTTGATGGAGGAAAGTGGAATGTTCAATGATTCTATCAGTAGTAAAGTTGTGCGATTGATTAACCGAGGTTCGCCCCCCCTAAATTCCAATCTTTCTTCAAAAAAGTTAGCTGATAGAATATCTTTGTTAGTTGACCGCGCTCCCGCCCCAATATGGAATACTATGGCAGCTATACCTGGTCACATCAAAGATGAAGTTGTGGTTTTAGGGTGCCACAGAGACGGTAGGACTTCCATATCGACGCTAGTACAGTGCAGCTTACGCCTACGGGAAAGCTTGGGTTTTAGGCGCCGCGGATCCCGTCAGCGGCACCGTATCGTTGCTGGAAGTCGTTCGGGCTTTTGGGGCGCTTCTTCGTACAGGATGGAAACCGCTCCGGACCATCCTATTCACTAGCTGGGATGCAGAGGAGGTATGTCATTTCTCTGTGGATAGAAATAATATCCAAATGATCTGTATAGACTGGCCTAGTAGGGAGTACTGAGTATGGTGAGGATTTTGGGGAATGGCTTTCTCGATACGCAGTGGCTTATCTCAACGTCGACATTTCTGCTGCTGGTCCAAGATGGCTCATTTACGGCACGCCGTCACTCAGTGACTTGATACAACGTACGGCGCAGGATATACCCCATCCTACTATAGAGGGGAAGACCTTATGGGACGCCAGGCATGATAGAGGCTTCGAGTATGACTCCGTCGAAACGCTAGACTCCCGGCCGAACGCGACAGGGATACAAATGTTAGGCCTTGGAAGTGATCATGCCGTGTTTTTGCTTCGATTGGGAGTAAGCGTATAGTATGTTTCCCATAGTAAAGGTCATTGACCATACATAGATTGCAGCGAGCGACCAGATGTTCAAGGGTGTCACTGAATTCGATATTCCCTACCATTATCACTCCATTTACGACTCTCACAGATGGATGCAGATATATGGAGATCCGGGATTCCACAGACATGTAATGCCTATACTATCTTTCAAATTCATGTGCTCAGTAGATTACAGATAGCAGTCGCAAGGCATCTTGGACTTATGACCCTTCGTCTCGCAGACTCGCTGATACTTCCTTTGAATACTTCGCGCGGAGCCTCTGCTTTGGATGATTATCTAACAAGGTGGGCCTCGTTCACGTTGGCTCTTGCACAGTTGATTGAAAAGGTTGAACGCAGCGTGGAGACCAATTTCAACGCCTCCGAAAACCTTCACGTGCTACGTAAATCTATTGCAAGACTTCAAGCGGCCTCTGCAGAGCTAGAAGAAGAAAAGAAGGAATCACGACTCAACTTTTTCGATACCATAGTCGGGAAGTCTCCTTCGTTCAGCTCACGTATTTTTGGCGCAACAACTTCTGGTTTGTATGCCAGGCCGCGGCCTTACCATCCTTACTCCGGCTGGCTCGGTCAGTTTGTGAGCCAAACCTCCTTGAAATGGTTCGAGGAAGAAATGCGGCAGGCATACATTCGGGTTGCCAATGCCAATAAAAAGTCAATGACGTTTGATCGCGGATTCTTGTCAGATGAGGGACTTCCAGAGAGACCGTGGTTCAAAAATTTGATTGTCGGGCCAGACAGAGAACAAGGCAAGGGCAAAAAAGTGCATCAAAATTGTCTAGTCAATGCTAATCTCGAAGTACTGTAGGATATGAAGGGACCCCCTTCCCCGCGCTTGCGGAGGCTTTTCAATCTGGGAACAGTACCCGAGTGGAATACGAAACGCAGAGGTTGATGAATCTTCTGGAAGTATTGACTGTCAAGCTTGAATCTTAATGGCTCTCGTCTCCTGCGTAGTACTGGTATATTTCAGATATATAAACTCAAGTGGCTACACAGGTGGAGACCTTAGCTTCTAAAGCGAGAGGGAGATGGAAGGTAGGACGTCTGGGGAGACCACTCTGGCAGTTCTAATTATTGGCGCCTGAAAATGCAGAAAGTTAGCACAGCAGTCAGATTGAGACTAGCGATGACGCACTAGCAGAGCCGACATAAGCGTTATAATTGTCTGAACAGACAGACGATTAACGCAAGGGACAGCACGTATCAAGCACGAAATACGAACAATGATCTATGGAATCCCGGTACTGGAAATCACTCGGAGTATGGTTGATTACCTGCTGGCCATTCTTGCTCATCTTCACTGTTACGAACCCGAGAGCTTTCAACGGAATACTAATCTTGTTGACCCCGTGAGGCAAATTATTGAAATCCTGCGAGTAAGCTCCGACTTGAAGGGTGACGTTGCAAGTCGACGAACAAAACACTGCTGCCCAAAGAGTGTCCTAACCCCAGTCAAATCAGGATCACAGTTCTCGATGCGGATGCAGAGCTCACCGAAGTCCAATCCCAACCTTCAGGCTTGGGTAGCGGGTCCTTATTCGCATTGATACCAGCTGGATGAGGCCGTAGCCAGAAGTAAATCGTGTCTTTCTACGGTTGCGTGTTCAGCATACAGCGAGACCGGTATACTAAGGTATCTTACTGTGATTTGTGGGTACGTGCCTGTCTTGAAAGCGGCGATATAATAAGCGGAAAGGTCGAAGAACCCATTATGCGGAAATCCGTCAGCCCAGGTCGTACCTATGGTAGTTCAATTGAGATCAATCGCGGCCCCAAACGATCGGGGAATGTCCATTTACCATAGGGTTGTAAATCTGATGAAGAAGGCCCAGGACCGAAGCTACAGACAACAATTGTCAGAGATATTCGGGTTGTACAAGGTGCAAAATAGTCAGACATACTAGTTAGATTCACCGTAATCGTTCCTGGAAGCCAAGCGCGGTGCAATCGTCGGTCGAAGATACTAGATTGAAGACGAGTAATGCACGAACCAGGTCACCATCTCGACGAACGTCAGCTGGTCTCGCATAGATATGAGCTGTTCCCATCGAGTGATAAGTAGCCATTCGTCGCCGCGAAGATAAAAGTTCTTGTAGTTATAATGGGTGTACAACCAACTACTGACGGTGGTGGCATATCTGTTCTTGAAGATGTCCATGTCTATGGAAACAATCACACCGTCATCTTGTTTAGAACGAAAGGTGGAGTAGAAAGTGCAGCCAACGCACAATAGTGATCATCACCAGTCTATGGGTAGGGCAGTCAAGTCAAATTACAAACTCGATGAGAAACGAACGGACTGTCTTGTCATAATTACCCTGAGGCCAAGCACAACCCCAACTAAACGGAACTGTTGGTATATTTCAGGAAAACAAGACCGGAAACATACCAGTACCAGGAATCCAAAAATCCATAACTCGAACCCTTCTTGAACTGCTGGTCGTCAGTCCCATAGATGAATGGCATCAGAAAACCACCAGTCTTGGCGCGTATAGTCTGCCAGCCATCTGGGCCTAAACATTCTCCGGAGTAGCTAGATATCATTGGCCGACCGTTGACTTTGAACTGTGCTGGTAAGCCTTTGAATGAATCAACCCATTGTATAGTGTTGTCCACACTGCAGTCGAAGGAGGTATAATCGAAAGATATGAACACGGACATGCCCACCGTGGCAGCAACGATATAGGCATCTTCAATGCGACTCCGTTGCCAGGAATCACGTCCGACATTGAGCGCGACAGCGTCACTAATTACCAAAGAAAGCGATATATAGATGACACAGAATCTGTATCATGAAACAGGATACTTACATGTCCTTGGCTTGTATCTGTTTAAGATCGGTCGCCCAAGAGTCACGAGTATACTCGTAACTTGAAATGGATGGAGTGTTAAAAGAGTGGTACGGCGAACTTGGATACAGACACATACGTATCTTTCGAACGGGTTAGAAAATCGATCACCAAGTTTGAATGAATGAAGACCTACTTCCCACAATCTATAGAGGTTGTCGTGTCAGTCAACCAATATTTGGCATGGACGAATCAGTACCAACATACATGGTGCATGAAAACATATTTTGTCCCGTCCTGCTTCTGGTGAACGTTATCGCCGAAAGCATGGCCAGTAGCATTATATGCGTCGGTTTTGACCTTGCCTTGAATGTCTCGTTTGCCTAAACGCCTAAGGGAACTATCGTGTTTGGCAATGGACAATGATGGTAGGACAAGGCCTAAGAAAGGAGCGGTTAAAAAGAAGGGAAAAATCACCACTTTCATGTTCACAGGAGTGGGAGCAGTGGTGAAGGTAGTTGATGTATAAGACAACAGGTTTACTTTTTAAAAGCGCCAGAACCGCGAGAAGTCGATGGTACTTGAACTCAAAAGGTTATTGCTCAACTTTATGTGGCGGCGGCTTCGCGAATTCGTGATAGCTTCGATTTCTCGGTGTACAGAGAAACATATAATCTAGAATTGTAGCAATGTTCCAACTTTTAGAGCGATGAAAAGGAAGCTTTCACTGGGCCACTAGAGCCATGATAGTCTGTAGTCTAGCCGGAAATTGTCTGAGTGCAACATTTTGAAGTGCTTTTTGAAGGACCATCGATGACAAAGCAAGACCTCCGCGGCTTTACCGTAACGAGAACAGATATTCAGAATTCATAGTCGTGTACTGTACATATTCATATTGCCGGAAAGTTTTCAATATTCGATCCCAGAATTGAGGATAGAGGACGGTCTCTAGTGAGGTAGGAAGGACTCAGTCAGAGAATCGTGCATCTCTGCAAAAACTACGACGTCGAAGAAACTCGGGAAGCGCTTGTGTGTAATTACTAATCGAGCTGGCGTCTCCTGGGCGACACATCCTTCTCCACGAAGTATAGTAACCAAGAAGTCCCAAACTTATGAGGATCAAGTTCCGAGCTCAGGCTTTCATTCTATCTGTCATACTTAGTTCCACGTCCGCCAGCTTCCTCGAACCCGAAATTTCACAACACTATACCGAGCAGAACGTCTTGATGGCAGAAAGTCCCAAGTCCCATTCTCCATTGGATATAGGGAAATATCCCGTGACCCCTTCTGGACTTGAACTTGAACAAGTCCATATCTATGTCAGGCATGGTGTGTAGCATGTGCATATGATCATTTTGTCACAATTTACCAGGAAATATTCTTTCAGGCGAAAGAACACCCGTTGGCGTCCGACTTGCGGGGCCTCCTGCCAACCTTCCGGAACACTGGATGATGTGCAAGACAGCGCGTAGATTTCAAACTTCTGTAAATGCTCCGGGAATCGGTAGTGGGATGGACGAATTTCAGCAGTCGCGTAGGATAGTCGAGCGCGCTGACGGGACTCATAACGAGAGTCAATGGTCTGTTGCAAAAACACTCAATCATTAATGCAGATAATCACCCGTTTTCTCTTCTATTTATTCAGTCTGTTGGGTGAACTCACCGACCTTGGGAGAAAGGTATGTTGTATCCGCTCCCCTTTCGCCACGATTATGAACTGCTAACGTTCTGCGAAGTCAACGTACAGTTTTGGAACCTCTCTTCGTGAGCTCTACGTTGAAAGGTGATGTCCTATCCTCCTATGTATATCAGACTCCGTGTTCAACAGCCCTTACAGGCTAGGCTTTCTTCCTGATTCACTGCAGAGTGCTGAAGCGGTTTACTTTCGGTACTACCCGTTATCAAAGCTCAATGCCTCTGTCTGACTGTGCTCTGACTAGAACTACCAACGTTCCAAGGACGACCGAGTCGCTTCAGCAAATTGTGCACGGCTTATACCCAAGCTCGAAATGTCATCCCGAAGCTATACCTTCAATTTTCGTTAGGTGATTCCATCCAATACGTACATTGTGCACCTTTCCTATAAGACTGATATCAACTTCTTAGAAACGGGCGGGATGAAAATCTTCTTGGAAATGCCGGTTCTTGTAAACGTCTGGAAATCCTCCTCATTGGCTTCGCTCAAGGTGAGCGTAGTAAGTCTGGTTTGTAGAACAAGGAGCTCACATGGACTCTTCCCGTGTATGCAGCCGCCGCTTCTGCATATAATCATACCTTAGAACCCTTAGACAAGAAGATATCGAGATATATAGATGGACACCCTATTCGCATAGACGGGAAACCGAGAGCATCAGGAATCCTGGATACGGTGCGCCCTTCTCAAGATATTGGCGTACATGCTATTCAACACTTCTTCATATTTCCAGATCCGAGCAGCAACCGCACATAATATTAAGGTCCCTCCAGAGTTCGAAGAAAAGAGTGTCATAGACATTATCGTAAGTATTTCGTAGATACAGTGGTTCGAGGTGTTCCTTACTATATCAACACTAGGAAAAGGCAGTGGTAGCAGAATGGTTTGCAGGTAAGTCATCAACCCTATTCTACGAGGTATATGGACTGACGATTATTATGATTATTATGTAGGGTGTGAGATTGTCTTTCAGTTCCGAAATTCAAATCCTGCCCATGAACGACTGCCTGACTTGCAATCTTTCGACAGATAAAACCGAAGAAGTTCGCCGTTTAGGCATGGGCAGATTATTGGACGACCTTTCGACAAAAATGCAACATAAAGCAGTACATGGCGACAAAGACCCGTTGAAGATCCTCGTGCATAGTACGCACGACACTGCTTTAGCCGGGCTTGCATCCACGCTAGATGTTTTTGACGACAAGTTGGTGCTTGATCATCATTTTCTTTTGACGCAAAAAACTTATCACCGTTATCATTCAGATGGCCTCAATTTACAAGCTCGATAACGTTCGAGCTCTTTAAATCAACCTCAGTGAAAAATGGTCTTTCAATTTTCAATACTCTCATGTCTCCCTTCCGTTCGAAAGCTGGTCCAGAACACTGTAAGCTCCCTTCCCAACATGATGTCATTTTACCTTTTACAATTTCTTCGTACCTGTAGATATTCGTATAAGATATCAAAACAAGAACATGATATTACCACTGTGCGCTGAGGAAGGTAAACATCTCCCTGGATCACCCGAGTTTTGCACCTTGACTGCATTTCGGGAACGGGCAAAAGAGCTTACTCCGGTGGACTTTGTGTCCGAGTGCGCACCCGCTGGACGAAGTAGTTTATGATAGCAATGGCACATAGTAACTAGTTGTCCCCCCGGGGGACACAAACCTTGCTTGGGTTACCACTTTAGTGCTACAAATCACCAATGGGCTCGATACGAAAGTAGGCTTCGTAGTTCACAAGTTAGACACAGAAAGGTGATACATATATTTATGCAAAAATGATACATCTTTGTCATAATACACATGCTTGCCCAGGCTTACCATTATTTATCCCCAGGACATCGTCAGCATCTTTCGAAAACCTTGTACAAGTCTGGCAAACTAGCAACCTGGACCACGTCCACATCCAGCAAAGATTTGGGTGCTGCTAAGTAACGCCGCATAGCAGGGAACAATATATGTTGGATCTGCCATCTTTCTGCTTTACTCCCAGCAATGTCGTCATCTGTCTCCTTACTCATGGCAGTCAGTATAGACGGGTCACTGGTCATTGGTCCGGGGACGTAAAAATATGCCAATTCGCGGAGAAAAGATTCGAAACATTCAGTTTCAGACGTCCAGTTCACCTTTGGTCATGGAAAATCGGAATAGACCACATATAGATGTTATTCGACTGACCTGCGGTCCAAGACGCATTAGGAACAATGGCAACTTGTCCAAATTCGGGGTATAGTCGCGGAGTATGAGCGGAAGACTCTGGACAAGACCGTCCTCTGAGATATTCAGCGAAAAGTATTCAGAGAGCATTGAACGTCTAGAGTGGAGTATTTTGACAATCCGCTGCAAGCCATCAACGTCATAATCACGAAGGAACGATGGGGATGGCACCCACGTCAACAATATCAGGTTTAGATAATGAAGTTTCCTCAGATATGTCTTCCGCATCAACTGCGATTTTTACCAATTCTCGTAATGACGGAGGCGGTTCCAACTTTAGTCGACTGAAATCGCCAAAATGGCGGAGACCAAGTTGATAAAAAAGCTCTTCCCTAAAATAATGGAAAGGATCAGAACGGAGTCAGAGCAGTGGCAGAATCGACTTACGCTAATGCGCCATGGTTTACAAGATACAGCTTCGTCGAATACTGGATCAAGGAAAGACAGCGATCGACATCGACGATACCAACGAAGGTGTGTTTCTCAAGAATTTCGGTGAGCACTGTGATTAGCAGCCTCTTAACTCAATGTAATCTATACACCCATACGCTAACGCTCACATTTGTGTTTGCCTTTTACTATCCGATTCCGGAGAGTGGTTACTGAGGTTAAAAAGCACTCCGATTCTTTCACCTGCCTAGATCGAGGTAACGACTGCGGTTGCGGATTGGATTCGGCTGGTCCCTTATCTATTTGGCTAGGGTTCGCAACAGGGAACATAGAGTCTAGTGTACGATCCTGCAGTGACGTCCGAACTTTATGTTGTGAATAGACTTTCTTAGGTCCTGACAAAGAAGCAGACACTTCCTCGCGTTCCTCATCGTTGATGGTTTGTGTTTCAGTCGGAGCTTCTTTGCGTTTTTTGTCGTTTCTTTGGCTAGAGGATTCAATCCCTCCTGTCAATAAGGTCTACCCTCATTCATTCAGGAAGCATAGGAATAATAATTGCAGTGAAATTTTACCTGATATTCAAACACACGCGAATGGCTTTTTTCTGCTATCTTCGCTTGCAAGGTGTCACATATCTGTGCTGTGATTTCTTCCTCATTGAGAAAATGCACCTCTTTCTTCGTCGGGTGCACGTTTACATCCACCGACCGCGGATCTATCTTCAGGCTGCACCAACTGTAAGAAGAGTTGTCAGCTGAAACATAGAGACAGACCTTAAATACACGAAAGGAGAGGCGCCTTTAGGAAGTATGCCAGTGTAGACGTTTTCTATGGCACGCTTAATGCGTGTAGACTCAACCAATCGGGCTAGCACAGCCCATTTAAACAAAGATTCGAGATGGAGAGAAATAGGCGACGCACAGTTGATGAATAGCAAAAACATGGTCTTCTTTGCCTGATAATTCACGTTTGTGAAATACACTTCCGAGCTCCAAGAGACTTCACCCTTCATGTCTTCATTAACTGCAATTTGAAGTAAGTCCTTTTCAATACTAGGGCCATATAACATCTTGATTGCATGTCTAGTTGTAGAAGCCGAAGGAGTGCTAAGATCCGGAGAAGATGAACCGGCCTACGAATAATGAATTGCGTCCGAGTCGTTCAAGCATGCTTTCTCAAACCTTTTTACACGTGAATGAAACCTTGGGATTGTGTATCGCGTATTTGGTGAGCACATCGAGGATCCGAGCATATTCTTCAGATGTATTTCGCAACGCGGACAGACGGGTCGGGGTATTGAAAAAGAGATTCTCTATCTGGGGGGAGTTACAGAGTTTTGTAGCAAATGATGACAGAGACCATACAGTGATAGTCGTGCCGTCGTTCCCAGCGCAAGGTTTTGGTTCCTCGGACTGTCCACGCTGAGCAGGAACAAGTTTCCCATCAGAATACAGCGCTCTGAAGAGCTGGTCAACAGACATAATCTTGAGAAAGCGGTGACTTACTTGTACGCACAATTCGACGTCCTTGTCTTTGTCAACACAGAGAGATGAGCAACATGAGATATAGACGCAAGGGCTTCTCCCCGAAACCCGTATGTAGTCAGTCTCGTCAAGTCAGAGAATGTTGAAAGTTTCGAGGTTGTGAATCGTTCAGCAAGTATTGGGAGATCCGATTGCTGGCCCAGGACGCGTTAGAAGCAAAACTTAAAAGAGATTTGATAACGCACGCGAATTCCAGATCCATTGTCTTGAATTTGCAGTAGCTTTAACCCTCCATCCTTCACTGTTACGCGAATCGTCGTGGCGCCTGCATCAAGAGAGTTTTCTAGCAATTCTTTGAGAGCTGAGGCGGGTCTGTGTATGATCTAAACAACTCAGTCAATGAACCAGGCAATCGACGTCAATTTGAACGCTGACTTCTCCGGCAGCAATACGATTGATGAGTGATTCCTGAAGGCGTCGTATTGGTGCAGGACCTGGAAGCTCAGATTCCGGTTCGGTGTTCATAAGATGTTGGTAGATGGACGTGACACACTACCGAGACTGACAGTGCGATCACGCGCACCGAAGCCAAAGCAGTAAATATTTGTTCAATGCCGGCCCACACCCATTGAACAGTACACTGCTTTGGCCGGTCAAAGCAGTCGGTCGCGTCCAGCCACCGAGCTCATGGCTCATTTTGGGACAGCATTCAATATATGTTTACGGAAACATGGACGAGTTTCACCATCTATTGTAGGTCAATGTCTCCTAAAAATACCAAATGACCGTTGTTGATGTATCTCCTGCCGTTCCAAGACGCTCGCTTATACATATCTGCGTGAATCAGGGAAGGAATTCGCATCACAGCACGACGTTCTGAATTCTTAGACCATAAACTTTAGAGCAATGCAACATCTACTTGACAAAATTTCTACTAGGTCATAGCTGCATTCTGCTATCCTCGCTCTCCCATCCAGGGTTCTTTTTCAAGATGACGAAGCCTTCGAGGACAGCAGCATACGGGATGAACTCCTCTGTTGCTAACTCCGCTCGATCTGTGGTCCCAAGTCGCACCGGTGTTGTATGTGTCTGGAAGCCAGATATCGTCCGTGGCTTTCCTGCTTGCCCCACAACATCAACTGCCTGTTGTATAGAAGAAAGTACAGAAGATATTGATTATCAATTTATCAGCAATTTGGAACAAAGCGCACGACGCTGCAAAAATCTTACCTGACCAACACGAACAGCCACAGGTACGTTGTTGAGCTCTTCATCAAGAGTGATCATGAATCGAGGATACATTGCGTTCACTAAGAAGTATAGCATCCAATGCTGCTTGTCCAGAATAACTGTCCATGAACAGAATGATCAGCATATTGTACAACATGGATCAAGCAGCCACGCACATCCTTTCGCATCTGTGAACGCGGTGAGAACAGCCAACAGTCCGGCGACGGCAGGCTTATGCATGATACTACGATCTGAGAAGAAAGGGTTAACGCCAACGGTGCCCTTGCCCATGTGTACTAGTCCCTGTGCTATCCGCACCATGAACAGACAATCAGCTTCCTTATGATAGTACCCGGCAAGTTGTCGAAGCATCTGGGCTAACCGCGCATTGTTAGACCCGGCACCGACCAGACCCATGGCGAAGATGGCGTTGAGGGCGACAGTGAGATCATTGTCGTGACTGTATTTCGACAGTGTTTCTAGGATTGGTAGTTGGGGATTTGAAGCATTGACAAGGCCGATGGCAAGAGGTACTGCTTTCCGTATATTGGGTTCACCGTAATGCATCTACGCTGAGGGTGAGAAAATACTGAACGTTGTAACAACAGATCTTAAAAGAACTCACAAGATGGTTGAATTGTCTCATAGACATCTGGGAGCCGATTTCCTCTCCCATTGAGATCAAAGCAATAGCGATGACAGCAAAGGTTTGGAAGGCGTCATCCTGCTTGGACGGTTCTTCTTTCTTCTCTTCGCCATCCTTTTTCTCCTCACCCTCTTTCTTCTCTTTATCACCCTCTTTCTTTTCGTCCTCCTTCGAGGGCACAATATGCTCATCACATTCATGAAGCATCTTCTGAACCCTGAGGACGTTAGTGGTTCCCGCAAAGGCGCATCCTTCAACAATGACCTGTGCTGTCTTGGAGATGGGTTTCTCAATGGCTTTGAGTGTTTCTAACGTGGCATCGCTACCATTTTGTTGACCTTGCGAGATGTCAACTGATGCTACCTGAGACTCTGTAGAACAAAAACTTACCCAAGTATAGTAAACCTAAACCTAAAGATAGGAATCGCGCCCACTTTCCTTCGAGCTCTTTGTCTCCTCGCTCGGCTTTTTCCATTAACACCTGCAGGATCGTTCCTGTGATTTCGCCGTTCTCGCTACCCACAAAAACAAAACCAAGAGCGAGAGAAGCCAAACTGCAGATTTCCATTGAAACGTCTTCATCCACGATTAACGGAAGAAGAGTTGCCATGACTTCCTCCCGTTGGGATCCGGCGTAAGCCATTCCGAGACCCATGATGGCACCCGTCCGGAGAGGGACAGACTTATTCTCTACGTGTTCGGCCAAAAGCGCGAGAGCTGCGTCGGTTTCAGTGCGAATGCTCGCGTTAGAAATACCGATGGCGAGATAGCAGCCTGCCTAGAAAATCGACATGGTGAGCGTTCACATCGTGGCAATTTGCCTTGATATCTTCACCTTGATATATTCCTCCGCTGAGTAAGTGTACTTATCGATATGCGTAAGACCCATATCGGTGTCCCAAAGCAGACTCAGGCCAAGCGATGCAGCGGCACTCATCATACCTATATTTAGGTTAACAGACTCGAGAATGACGGTCGATCAGCGCATACCGTGATCCTTGTTTTTGTAGATCCAGCTACTTCCTGCCTCCACATCGACCATTAGTTTGTCGTTCCCAAATCCAGCATTCACGAACGCATTGACGAAGGTTCCAGCAAGGTTACCACGAGCAGAGTCAACGTTGGATGTTGATGCACCTACATACCAGGACAATCAGAAACGGAAATGAACCGATGGGCCAAAGACTCACGGGTATTTTCTAAATGCGTCTTGTATACATCCTCAAGACTCTTGGCCTCCTCTACACCCATTTCCTTTCCAAACTCACGGAACGATGTACTGAGACGAGTATTACTGAGGCATTCCAAAAGATCGGAAGAAAATTCCTCTTCCTCTTCACCATCCGCGCTGTCTGCTTGCAGCCACTCGATAGGTATCTGGGCGCGGGCAAGGATGAACGCAAGTTGACGCTTCATGACACTGTTGTTTCAGATCAGCGTCTATATATACAAGTTGGATAAGCACGTACGGGTTACCAGCCGCGTTGAAATCGTCTCGTACCATATCTCGATCACCCAAACGAATAGCAAGGGTAATGGCTTCAGGGAACTTCTGGAATTGAGTATATATTTTATGAACTGTTTGGAGGAAGGCAATGTCGTCTGGTGGAGGCAGGAAGCTGACACAACGCGTCATATATTGGCAAACTCGGTCAAATGTGTTTTCATCCACCAAAGTCACAACGCTCTCTATCATTTCTAATTCTTGCAACAAATCCACAGCATCGGGTTCCGCGTTATGACTGAGCAAGAACAAGGAGCACTCTTTGGCAAGTGAGCGTAGATCCTCAATCGTCCCCGGAACCTCCACTTTCGAGGTTTCCGATTCCGTGAATGTACCACCCTCTTGTTCCTCGCGGTACTCAAATTCTTCACCGAGCTCAGCAGCGAGGTGACGAACGTATTCGTGGCCCCAGGTACCAGGATCTACCAGAGGTGCAGTTACCGGCTTAAGAGACGCGGAGAGGAGTCGGTATTTCAGTGTTCCTCGTGGTTGTGTGTCAGAATAAGTCATAGCAAGTACTGAGAGAATATCCGCGAATTGACTCTATCATATATGGATCAGACAGTTTCACGAAGAGTGCGTTCATGAGCCCACCTTGTTTTCCGAGGCTGGCCAAGTCTCGTACAGCGCTTGAAGGTCTGGGAAATGTGGTCGAAGAAATTTCAGCGGTTTTGGTACAGATGTCATAGAAGAGGTAGATGTGCGGATTAGGGTTCGAAGAGACTCGAGTGCAGGTCTATAAAGCTCCGTGTCAGATTCCTAATTTAAACATGTGAGGCTAGATCAACAGCGAAGTGCAGGAAGGTGACCTTTAATCGTTCGACAAGCATCTCGAGCTCTGAGCGAAGCTGAAGGTCTTCTTCAGACTAAAGGAGATCAGTAGCCTTCTAGTCCAAAATCGGGGGAATACAGTACCAGTTCATCGCCATCCTTCTCTTCATCCTTCTTGACCTCCAACTTCGAAGTTCCCTCCTCCTTGTCGGTTTGGTCCGGTTTCTTTGTGGCTGGATCTTTCGATGGAACGGGGATGGCAAACTTTGCAGGATCAGACATGGTGTAATAGGAAGGGAATAAAATGAGGCAGGTGTTCGTGTTAGACGCGACGCGCGTCCTGGTCTTTTGCTTGCGTTTGTTTGGACATGGACGGCGCTAATTCCGGCACTGTCACGCGTCAGTGGTGAAAACTCACACGTCCTCGGCAAGCCAAAGCCAACACAAATGTTTTTTTTTGAATCATGTTTATACACCATTGTGCTGTAGCATACGGTAGTGTACATACTGTTGAGCAGGCTGTTGAAATAAGTGTAATCTACAAAAGTCAGTACCGAGTGACACTCTCAAGCACCAACCTGACAGTGATAGCTTATAGTTGGTAGGACAATATAAGTGGGAGACAAGTGAATTGGATTTCAGTACAGTATGCAGCCAGCATATACATAAATGTGTGACAGATAGATAGATAGATTGATACTCGGCTCCATCCATGGAGATGGGGTCCTGCATCGGAACAGCCATTATGGTAAGTCAACAATAGCAAGCTTAGTCTGCACAGAGGGAAGGGTAGACTACTGCTGATATACGGCATACGAGTAAAATTAATGTACAAGAAAGAGCGAGTATAAGACATCTGAGAGTGCAAGAGCTATGAGAGTGCGAGAGAGACCAAAGAGAACAAGTAGCATTAAGAGTATGAGTGAGAAGGAGAGATACAAAAAAGTACAAGTGATGAAGATACCAGTGTGGGAGACATGAGGTGTTGGGGGAGAGTATGAAAGGATAGATAGATGGTGTTGGAAGAAAGTCATGTGAGGTTGGAATTAAGAAGGTAAGGATGTAGATCTGAGGTTGGAATCAAGAAGGTGACAAGGAAGAAGAAGAGGGAGAAGAGTCCCATTGCTTGATCAGAAAGAGAGGGTGACAGTGGATTGCCTACCCTAGGTCTTCCTCACAATCCTCTGTAGAGGTAGTGCAAGGATGGCATAGTGAATTCCAGTGTACGATGGTCGTGTGGATGAAGCGCACTGTGCGAGTGATAAACGTGTTGTTGAAGATGAACAGCTTGAGGTAGTGAAGAGCCTTGGCATTTGAGAATTGACGGTTTTGAGGAAGAGGGATCAACAGCGATATATCAAGGAGGAAAGCGGTTCATAAGTCTGTAATAGTCTGGTCAGCAATACATTGAAGGAGGATATGCTGGGGAGATTCTGGATGAAATGGTGAATAGCATGACCAACATCCCTTTGCATGTAGTTCTGCCTCTGGTATGGGGTCCATTCTCGCTGGAGAGGCACAGAACATGAGAGGGACCATGTCACCACACAACAATCTGGTAAGGGTCTGCCGATGGTCATGATTTTGGATTTGTATAAGGTAGTGGTGCAGTGTTCGAGCAATATATTTGGCTGGCCCTTCTTTTTGCGGTTCCTGGTGGGTGTGTAACAATGCTGAGCAATGGCTGTTGTCAACTTCTGACTAGAGGTGGGTATTTGATGTCAAGCGCCATGTGCTGCTGCACCCGGAACTCGACAAATCTCAGATTGATGTGAAGGTCACAGCCCGGTGACACGCCTAAATTTTGGCTAGACGTCTATGCTGTGAATTGTGACATTTTCACGCATAGATTCATATCGAGAGGACTGTAATTGAGACCCAGATTGACAG